>JAYMFT010198212.1:0-10439 GCA_038088735.1 Panulirus argus
TGTCATGTATAATGCACAGAAACCAGAGCCCCCTATCCACTATCGGACCAGCGTTACACGTACTAAAGAAATATATGAGTGTTTTTCATACTTGGTGGACATTTCCTGCATTAGTGAGGTAGCACTAAGAACAGACAAAGAAAGACTTCATTTGCTCATATTCACTCTATAGCTGTCATGTATAATGCACAGAAACCAGAGCCCCCTATCCACTATCGGACCAGCGTTACACGTACTAAAGAAATATATGCTGTAGACATCATCCAACTTGGTTGTGATCAGGTCCCTCCTTTCTCTTCCTTCCTCCATGATGGAAAAATTTGTTTCACTCAGCTAAGCTTTCTTAATTCAAGTATCATCATAGCTGCCCTTCTTGGGACTCTCTCAATCAAATCTGTGTGCTTCTTTATATCTACGACCAGATATGAAAGGCATAATCAAGTTTTGTTCTCAAGTTTGTTGGGAATAGTTTTCCAGATCATTCCTCATTCATAAGCAGAATGTATTTCCAATGTCATGGGTCTTTCTCAATCTATGAATCCTATCGCTTATTTTCTGCTAGGTAATAACTGAATTGAGGCCTTCTTTTACTATCTTATCTTTATCATTCTACACTTGATTACATTACAATTCATCAACCATTATCAGGCTAACCTCAGAGTTTCTTCAGATCCCCCATCAATGCTAATGCAATCATGGTATCATCTGCAAACATGTAGTTAAAAGTCCAGTTCATTAGGCAAGTCATTAATATACACAAAGAATAGCAGTGGGCATAAGACTGAACCTTGTAGTAGACCAGTGGTGATCAGGCACATTTTGCATATGCTCCTCTACCCTGAGTTCTTTTCTCCCTCCTACTAAAGTAATCTTCCATGCAGCAGAGGAGCTTATCATTTATTCCTGCCTGAAGATTTAGCTTCTTCATCATACTCCAATGTGGTATAGTGTCAAAAGCTTTTTGGTAGTCCAGGAACACAATCTACCTATCCATCTCTTTGTTCTAAGATTGTGCTCATCCTGTAATAGAAGTTCTAGAATATTTATAATAAATGGCTTCCTTTCCCTATATCCACGTTGTTTCTTTTTAGGTAGTTCCTTCTTTTCAAGGAGTCATTCAACTGCTTTCTGACCATACTTGTTAAGGAGGCTGGGCTGTAGTTCAGTGTGATTTCCCAATCACCCTGCTTAAAGGCAGGCACAACATTTGCACTCTTCCAGCTTCCGAGATACACCTTCCTCTAATGACTTATTAAAAAATATTTTGAGATGCCTAGCCAGTGTCTCCACACAATCCCTCAGAACATATTGTGAAACTTCATTAGCACTGTGAGCCTCATATGGGTCAAATAGTTTTAATAGCCTGATTATGTGCACCTGTGATGATGCTGAAAAGGAAATAATACACCACACTGGATAACTAATCAATTCATTTGGTAACAGTTACATTAAAGTCGATTCCTTCAACACACATTGCTCCAGCATCTATGATGAATATCATAATGCGTAAAAAAAAAAAGAAAAAAAAAAAAAAAGAAAAAAAAAAAAGAGAGAGAGAGAGAGAGAGAGTTCCCATAATGACAAGGCAGGTTTGATCTTAAAAATAATACACAAGTAAGTGATTGCTAAATTAAAGCATGCATTTGTTTTATCCCTGAGAAATACACATGCAAAATTTCAGATCTCATGATAAACAGTTCTGGTAATGCAAACAAAAGTTCATACCCAGTCAAAAAGACAAATGGACAGCATGGTAACTATCCTCCAACTCCTCAGGTTGGGATATAAACATATGGCATCCTTATGAGCTTGAAAGAGTCACATGAGAAGTCAATGTTCAAATCCAAGCACCAGGCAATAATGTGAGGAAAAGTCCTTATTTTGTTATTTGCACATTTGATCACAAGGCCACTTGTGCTCTTTACTGTGCCTTGTAATCTTAGAAGGTGCCTTTACACGAAACAGCTTAAAAGATACAATGCAATCCAAAGATGCACGGTAAAATACTGAAATGGGAATGTAGTTTTGAAATTTGCAATTGATGAGATGTAGATGAAGCAAACTAAACAGCAATATAAAACTAAACATAATAAGCTTAGAGAGGAGAAAAAGTGAAATCAAGAAATAAATCAAGTAGGGATAAGGAAAAAGTTGTGAAAAGACAGAAGGACAGATAATTTTCAGTACTCACAGAAGTGGTTTCCAGGGCCTGCATAATGATGTCCTTTGTATGCCGCAAACAAACCTGGATTTATTCCGATCTGGAATGGGAATTTAGAAATCTTCATGTTACCATGATTATACTGTTCATTCGGGCACGGGCCCACTGGCTGGTTTAAATCTGACAGCTACTGCAGCCCCACTGATAATCATTAATCCATCTATTCTCAATTGATCTGTAATTATCAATTATAATAAAACTTAATATATAAAATGTCTTGGTAATGAGCTGGTTAGTTTTCATGGGAATATAATAAGATCCCTATTCTTCAGTGATAAAAAAAAGTTTGAATTCTTTTGGTTGTATTCTGTTAAGTACATAGTTTTAGATTTTATATTTGAAAACATAATTTTTGCAGCATTTCTAAAAAAAAAAAAAAAAAAAAAAAAAAAAAAAAGAGAGAGAGGCTGTCTAGTGCTGTATATTAACCCCAAAGCCTACTACAGTCTATATATCAGGGCCATAATGTATATCATATATTAGTTAAAAGATGATACCATTCATGAGAATCAAATTCATAATAACTCTTGAATAAGTCAATACAGCACTTTGTGTAAATAACTAAATCTGAAATACTGAAGCCGTATAGACTGCTACCAGCAGCATAATAGGGGTTAATGTGATGTTAAGGTGTAATCACTGTGCCACCTGAAACTCACAATGACTATATCCAGGTTGGGTCCTAGATGATCAGGTAAGGTTCTCTTGGCTACTTCATCTTCAGAAATACCATCAAATCTATCGACTTTCTTTCTTTGTTTTATGGGTGCTATGATTGGCTTGCCATCAGGACCAACTTGCTTCCACTTGCGTTTCTTTGCTTCATGGGCAGCTTGAGCAGCAGCTATTGCTAATGGGTCACCTCTGCAATTAAAAGGAAAAACTCATTTTCTTGACTAAAGTTTATTACTTTAAAAATCCTTATGACCAGAAAAAATACCATAAGATTTTCATAAACTTAGCCAAAGATTAATGAAATCTTATGAGATGAAAGGAAAGGAATCATTAGTATCTAAAATGCAGATGCATTACATGACTGTGATATTAATAATTAATAGGGAATCATAGCTTGAGAAAAATCATGGATTTAAACAATTAATATCTCTTATCTAACAGTCATCTAACAGTCACTTAAAAAAAAAAAAAAAAAAAAAAAAAAAAAAAAAAAAAAAAAAAAACTCTCTCTCTCAAAGTGCAAAGAATTATTTACATACAAAGTAAATTATCATTAGGTTCTTTCATTCCTCCTTCTAACTTCTTTGTAACTCAAAAAACAAGTAGCGCAAAATTTTTATTATCATTATCATCATCATTATTATCATTTTTTTCATACATGCTCGCCATTTCCCGCATGAGCAAGGTAGCGACAAGAACAGATGACTGAGCCTTAGAGGGGAAAGTTTCTCACTTGGCTCCTTGCAGTTCCTTCTTTTGGAGAGTAATACATGAATGAGGGATTCCCAGCTGCCAGTTCCTGCCTCTCTTCATTGCCTTCATCATCACGTAGGGAATACATGGGCACTATTCTTTCCCCCCTATCCCAAGGAATTATTATGGTTATCATTATTACCAATATCATAAGTATTACCATTAATATCATCATTATAATGTTTATTATTATATAAAGAAGAGATTCAATTATCATTATTATTATTCTTATCTGCTCTGGCTTCTGTGGAATGTGTATTACAGCTCGAGACTCAATGTATGCATATAATGTCACTGTTTGCTTGTTTCTGATGCTACCTTGCAAAGGGGAAGCTATTACGTGTAATTATGTCAACTTCCATTTACATGACACAGTTCTGGTGGCAGACTTCAGAGAAGATACTCCAGAAGCTGGTGAAAGAGTCTGGAAAAATGTGAGAAAGGAGAAACTGAGAATAATGAGAAAAAAAGAAATATAATAAACCACAACAGCGAGATGAGACAAAATGGTTTAAATGTATGTTTGAATGGCGGGGACATGCAGCATCAAAAATATCATAATTCCACATCTGTATGACAGGTGAGTACAGTCTTTAGGGGACTACATTACAGGAATAATCTTCCCTTGCTCTTGCAATGCATCCCTCTGCAAGGGTCTCCACTAGTGTAGACTATAAGATGCCTTGTTAGCCTGCACTTCCTACTTCATTATCAACCTTTAGCTTAAACTGGCAGCAAAAAAATCCTAAAAAGGGAAAGAAGAAATATGACACTGTTTCGATTCAAGCAGCCTCACATTCCATTTGCACTGAACAGGTGGTTAAGCTGCAAGTGGCTTTTAAATTCATAATTTCAAAATACATGTATAATAAAAAAACTAATTACAAAGCATCCATAACAGAGGCTGGATTGTATTATAATGAAATACTGTAAATCCAAAATACCAAAGACACCAAGGAAAATCAAACAAATAAGCTAAAAAGATGTGACATCAGAGTGTCAGCTTCCTCCATAGCATAAAGTGTTTTGGTAAATGAAGAACCAAATCACACCTAGAAAAAACCAGGATCATCGTTTAATTATATAAATAATGAGGATCCTTGATGCCACTAAAGCCTGCCATTTGTCTGTCCACCCTGCCAAACTAACGTGGAAGAGAGCTTACTACTTTTTTTGGATACGTTTTTCAAAAATATATGATTTAAAGTTATTGTACATGGGGAAATATTCTTTGGATTTCTCTTTTTTTTGTGCATGACATATCTACCTCTTTAGAAAATGCACAATGAGATGGTAAAGTATCTACTACTTCAAAACACTGTCATAAGTAGATACATTTACTAAATATATCAATGTCAAATGATTAATCAATTCAAGTTTAAGTATGAGTAAAGTTCAAAAAAATATTTCAGTAAGTTTCCCATCGGACAATATTTCAAGAAAGTCACACCTCATCAAAAAACAGTCTGATCTAGGGATTTCTAGTCAAAATACTGAACATCCTTATAATTCATTGCTCTTTATCAAAAAGCTAAATTTTAACCAAACAACTTTTCAGATCATGGATTTCAATTAATCTAATTTCATTAAAAAATTTTGATCAAACTTACCCATTCTCCATAAGTTTTATATGTTTTGGTTTGCGGCCTCTTCTTTTAGGTTGGGTCTGACCAAGGACCTCCTCAACAGGTCTGGGTGGTGGGCCACTATACTCATCCACAAAACTGTAGGGATCACCCTCCCGGCCTGGAGGGCCTTCATGGCCTGGGTGACCTTGCATTCCTTGTCCCATATGGCCACCCATCTGACCATACTGACCATACTGACTATGTTGTTGGTCAGGGTACTGACCCATATGTTGACCCATGTGCTGCTGGTTCATGTGTTGCTGGGGGTGTGGTCTCGGATGGCCCTGATACCCTGGGGACATAGGGGCCATGTCACCCATCCCTGGATGACTCTGGTAACTCTGGTAATGTTGTTGATGCTGTTGCTGGGTTTGCTGTTGGAGAGGGTAGCCCATGTGAGGTCCATTGTGAGGTCCGTTATGAGGACCACTGAGAGGTCCGTTATGTGGTCCATTGAGCGTTGTACCATGCATGGATTCTGGGGTCATTGGATGATGTTGATGCAGATGTGAGTAAGGTGCATAAGTGTCCTGTTCCTGTTTCACACCCCCACCCTGCCCTAGCCCAGCATCTAGGGTGTCTCCCTCATACCAGTCCTTTACCTCACCCTTCAGCTTGCTGTAGAAAAACAAACTAATATTAGAAGTCATTTACATAATCCTTAATAAAAGGCATAAGTCCTTACAGTACATGAAACATTTATGCGGATGAAATTCCCTGAAAAAAATACCACTAAGCATGGGACTTTATGATTTATTAAAGCCGAAAGGTGAAACAAATGAAGCATTTTTACCATATTCTCTCAGTATTCTACAGTATTTCTGTAAATGAGTTAGGCAATTCTGATGAAGAGTGAAAGTATTCCAATAGGTATCTTCATAGTGAAATTTGATTTAATTCTTTCTTATGGGTTTACACAGTGGCAAAGCCAAAGAGAGAATTGCCCTGCTTAAATTCATGCATACACAGGTCAACCTCTGCGTGTACTAGATTTTTGTCAACACTGTTGTAGATAAAGAAATATTATTACTGATCAGCCTTAACTAAAACCATGGTACCAAGACTTTTTTTTATACACTATGAAATACATACCATCAAAAGACCATTTCCTATATTTAAAGGTGCACTATGAAGAACCTTCTCAAGTACTTCTATCATCCATATTCTCTGAACATTGTAATGTAGAAGAAATAAAAGCCATAGTTATCCTAAGTCAACATAATTTACTAGACATGTTCCTAATGTGTTTATCCTCCACTTTGCATTAACTTGTAGGTCCTACCATATTCAGATGCAGCTCATCTCTACTGAACAGGTTTCTGTCAGAGCTGAAATCATCCTACATATTTATAAAATGAATTCCTCAGCCTAACATATGTGTTCATACATAACTATGATTCTGTTTAATACAGTAGCATGAAACCTCAGAAGGATACTAAATGTTATCAGCTTTTTGAATGTGTCTTTAAATCTGTTTATAAGTTTAACTACCTATGAAATCTTAAGACCTACCACCAAAGACATTGTTGGTTCCCTAATGTACATGTAAATCCTCTCAGGATATGCATCATTGATAAAGTTCTCACACTCTTCAATAATGCTGTCAGTCTTGGTTCCTGGTCAATGCAGTATAAATGTCTCTCATTTGTGATCCCTGCACAAAACTCTTTGTTTTGGTGCCTGACTAGGAAGTTAACAACTAGCAAAACTTTAGGTTTGTCAAGACCTGTTTCTTTTAATATGTGAAACCTGTTTTGAGTCACTATGATGCTACTCTTCACAGACACTGGAGCCTTCAAAGCATTCATTCCTGACTAGTTTAAATTCTTCATTAACCTGGCAGAAGGTTCCTATATGAACCACACTAGTACCTACAGTGTATAGCAATCGTATCTCTTTCTTTGACATATATGCCAAGCTTCTCTTTCCCACACTTTGTACTTTTCACTCAGTTAATTAAACTAATACTTTCATTGTTTTCACCAACTTTGGCACTTACTTCTTTATATATACCTGTATCACAAAAGTGACATATAATTATTACAACATTATTATAGTTAAAAAAGCCTTTGTGGAAAAAAAAAAAAAAAAAAAAAAATATCACAAGTAATGAGCTATGGGCACCTTCACAACACTCAGATCAACAGCATTCAGGAACCACTTCTGCTCTTAAGGAAGGGTTACATGGTGTTGGAGAAGCTCATTACTTTACTACTGAAGCACTACAACTAATTCTATCCACAAAGGTACTCCACTATTCAGCCATGAACACTGAAGTGGAAAGTCTAATTTGCAAAAGTAAAAACAAACATCATGTACTCAATGAAAGTACCATACATTCTTTTCAGTATGTCACTTGAGTTATTTAATGTAACCTTACTATGCCTCAATAGCATACCAAGCAGCCCAATAATAATCTTTAAAACATAAGTGACACATATTCTAAGTTAAAATTCTGTATAGATTTACCTTACATCTACGCAGTAAAAGAAGGTGTGACCTATAACACTTTATGCAAAATGCAAAAATATCCTCAACCTTGATTTTAACATACGAGTCAGTCATTTAACAATACAGTTATCACATGAAGTGATTCAAAGAATTCTTTATAACCTTAGTATTCGAGATGATTCATCAGAAAAGAATTTCAAAACAAGCCGAATGCTGGAAAAATACGGTTGATCATCAAATTTATATCACACTGATACTGCACATTATAATCATTACCATTCATGCTCTACAATATAGTCATTATTCCTGATTAATGGATTAATACTCAAGTTTCAGGTTAAGGTATCATTAGGACAATAAAATGTGATGATAACTTTATCAGTGTTAAAACTTTGTCACGTAATTCTAGCTGTTAATAGTACGAACTAAACTATATTGGCAATATCACTGGCACAATCATTTCAGCAAGATAAAATTGAAAATAATATGTTGAATCCTTCTTTAAAACATAAGTTAATGATGGATCTCACATGCAATATAGAGAAACTGAGAGTATTTTACATTTCAGCGCCAACACACGTGATAAACAATATCTCTTGAAAAAGATGGCATCAAGTATACACACAATGGCTGGTGCTTCTGAAGCTAGACACTTTTGCACTGAAGTGCTACATTAAGCATAAATAATATTACATCAAATTCAGCCAATAAACTATGATCAAATCACTGCATCTAATGATCAGTTACTGTACTGAAATATATGTGGGTATGTTAGTCAACGTAAAGGAACCATAAATATCAATGTATTGTCTAATACACACACAAATATAAAGATAGCAGGTGCATGGGAGCAATCAGCCACAAAGTATAGGCAAGAAAGCCAAAACAATGATGAGAGAGAGGGTGTGAAAGTGAGAAGGTGGGAAGGGTGAAAGAAGCCATGTGTGACAGGTGTGGGCTTGGATAGAAGCATTCTTATCAGCAGGAGGGCCAGAGTGGGTGAAGTCCAAGCAAAGCGTAAAATGTGTGGCAATGGGCTAATACGAGAACTGTGGTAGCTATGACATAACAAGGACTGGTAGCAGGACAGTGAAAGAGGATGTAATGGTTGAAAGATGAGAGATATGCAGTATTACAGTGGTGAGAATAGTGTGGTAATCTGAAACTGAAAGGATTAGGGATATGTAAAAATGAAACCCAGACAGTTGAGATATGAGAGGAATTTGGAGAAAGGCGGGGGGAAAAGAACATAACAGTGAGCAGAAAAGAGGATCTTGGGTGTTATACAATGAAGGTTGTAAGGAGATGAGAAAGATGTAACAGTGATATGAGAAGAGTGTGGTAATGGGGAGATGAGAAAATTATAATAGTGATGGACATGTGGTAAATGAGACATGAGATGGGTAAGTAGGTGGAGAAATGAGGTGATTCCAAGCAAATCAGCAAGTGATCATTTCACACAATTTGATAAAAATGGTTTGTGAATGGAGAAAAAGTCTATGCAGTGAATTTTCATTTTACAGATAAAATTTAATTCTATTTCATATAGTTAGCCTAAGTGATAAGAAAATTGGAAAAAGAATAACCAATGATGAACAGAAAATATCATACAAGCGAAAATGTTGCCATGCTGGTTTACTAGCATACATGCAAACAGTTCCACAACACCAGGCAGCAGATACAGGCACATTGTGTAGAAGCCTAACCTGAGCACCTCAAGGTGCATATTCCAGTAGCCGTCAGATTGTGGTTGCTGTTGTGGCGGCGGCGGTGGGGGAGCAGGAGGAGTGGGCCCCTCTGCGGGACTTACACCGCCCCTAGAAGGACAAGTAACTATTATTATCATATATCAAGTAACCAATTATAGTTCATGCAAACTACATATCTTAATGTGAAGTTTGAAATAAAATATGGTGAAACTCTTCTAGCTTTTCTCAAAATCGTGAAGGATTACAAGTAAATTCTTTAACTAAATGCATAAAAGATGTTAAAAATCCCAAGCAGAAATTTGAAGTAAAACTGATGTTATGAAACCATGAAGTGTAAAAATTCACCAAGTAAGAAAAAAACTAAAAGAAAAAACTCATGAACACAAATTCTACATGGTAAATTTACATGGTTGGAGTTAACTGTAATTTATTTCATGAAGATGATTTACTGCTGGTATGGAAGGCTCATGTAATGTATGGATGACATGTTTATCTTGGTGTGCCTACTTAAAGATAAGGATATCCTAAAATACAATCTGTACTATGACCAAAAGCTTACATAATACAAATTATACTATAAAAACCAAGGCTTATAAAAGAAAAGTGACTCATTTAGCAAGAAAAATATGCATACATATTTTCAGATTCTTGATTTTGAGACATGAGGGTCACATGATCGATTCTCTTCCCTTCTGAAGAATGATGCCCTAACTTTCAAATGAAATATCTATATCTATCAAGTTCGCTGTTGGTCAGGTATGTCATATGCACATCTGTTTCTGCAAATATCAAGAGTTTTTAACAGATTATCACTCAGATGAGCTGCAGGATCATATCTGAAATCCTAAGAACTCTAGCAATCAAGACATTCGTATAAAAACTGCTGGCCTCTAGAGAAAGCTATAAAGGTTATGTGAGTGACATCCCAGAAAGCTCAAAAAAAAAAAAAAAAAAAAAAAAAAAAAAAAAAAAAAAAAAAAAAAAAAAAAAAAAAAAAAAAGA
>JAYMFT010198223.1:0-25613 GCA_038088735.1 Panulirus argus
GAGGGAAACAGAGATAAAGTATAATAAATAAAAAAAAAATATATATATATATATATATATATATATATATATATATGCAAAATTAGTTTTTTCTAATGTTATCGGACTCCATCTGCTCCAGTTTACACCGCGAATGAATAGGACTTTGGCGAGGCTTTATAACTGGAAGTACAGTCCCGTTAAAACCTACTCATTCCAAAGGAGTCCACGTTTCCCTGCTACTGGAAGTATGGCACCCTCGGGCAGCAGGAGCCTGTAGAAAGGTCATGGGTAACACCAGGACTCTCTCACAGAAAATGGTTCTGGGTTATTTATGAATAAATGTACACTTCTTTTAACTATTCATTTATAATTGTCCTAAAACCCCTTTTGTAGGAGCTCCTTTGAGCTCCCAGGCTGCGCTACTTCCAGTAGTGGGTAAATTATTAACTCCTTTGGAGCCACGAGATTCTCCGTTTGTCGCTGGTGCGAGTTCCCGGCTCTCCCATCCAGTAATGTAATTTTGTCAATTTCTGTTCCTCTTCTTAACTCTTTATTGCACCCCTTTACACCAACCATAACGATTACCCACTAAACACATACAATACCGTTGCATCCATCCCCTTCACTGAAATATACATTAATATTACACAACAAAAGGCCACTCTAATGGAAAGCTGAATAAGATGAGGAAATATTTTAGCTTCTCAAAAATCTGGTACAGAAAGCTGGAGTATGATATATGTGGCGAACATGATTGGCAGGCAATGCTTCAGTACGCCTTGCCTCACGTACCATCAATATTGAGGCTCCACGCTAACATCTCCCGTTGGAGGCCTAAATAAATATTTTAAATAAATGTTTTGGTTAAAGGCTAAATCCAATATTTTGCAGTTCAGGCCCCAGTATGATATTTGGTGATCTAAAACCTAGCATAATATTTTACGATTTAGGCTCCAGTATGATTTTTGGTGGTATAAACCTCAGCACCGACACCAGTATGATATTTGGTAGTACAGACACTAATATAATATTTAGCGGTACTGGCTCGAATACAGCTTTCAGAGGTAAAGTCATTAGTTCAGTATTCTGCGCCTCAGACGCCAGTATAATATTCGGCAGTATAAACCCCAGTGTAATATCTGGCGAGTCAGGCCCTAATACTATACTTGGCATGTCAGGACCTACTACACTCTCTGAAGGGGAAGATCCCTGTGTAATGGTTGGCGATATAGGCCCAACTGTAACATCCGGTGATACTGACACCTATATAATATTTGACTGTACAATTCCTAGTCTGATATTCAGCACAAAATCCTATGGTACAAACCGAAGAATAATATTTGTAAAGACCCCAGTATAATATTTGGCAGCAGGGACCCCAGGGTAACACCTGGCGATCAAGATCCAAGTATAGTATTTGGTGGTAGACTCCAATATAAAATCTTGAAATAGAGGCCCTGAACTATGAGGCTCCTGTCTATCAAATGGTAGACGCATCAGCACAAAATTTGACGTGCAGACGACGGTAAGATGATATTTGGCTGTACAGACGCCTGTACAACGGCTGGTGGTACAGATGCCAGCCGAATATTTGGTGATGCAGACGCTAGCACAACACTTTGTGGTGCACACGACAATAATATAATATTTGGCGGTACAGACGCTAATACAAAACTTGGCGATTCAGGCGACAGTATAATATTTAGCGGTAAAGACGGCAGCACTATCCGGCGGTTAAGTCTTTACTACAAGTGTATGGCACTAAAGCAACCGTACCATAGGAGCTAAATATCTCTACTCCCAGGTTTGGACCGCCGTCCTAAAAGGATTCGATTGTCACTGTTTAGGTCAAATCGACGTTGTTCTCCTAAGACTCGATCGTCTCGTATACCGGAGGTCGCCATCGTCCTTATACGATTGAGTCGTCGTTGTCAGGTAATCATCATCTAGTCCTCACAAGACAACATCGTCCTCATAAGACTCGGTCGCCATTCTATACAGGTTATCATTCTCACTAGTCTCTGTCGTCATACTCTGGGGGTCCTCATCGTCCTCATGACTCACTCGTCATTCTAATGACGGTCAAATCGTCGTCCTCAAAAGTCGTCCTACTCAAGGAGTTCAGTCATGGTACCTAAAGATTTCAGTAGTCGTAGTCAATTATTTCAAGTTACGGTACCCAAAGTTATCAATGGCCGTACTCAACGGGTGAAGTCAAGTTACCTAAAGGTTTCAGTCGTCGTACCCTTAAGGTGAAGTCACAAAATCCAGAGGTTTAAGTCGTCGTACTCAAGCGGCAGTGGTTTCAGTCGCCGTACTCGAGGAGTTAATTTGCGGTCCCTCTGTGGCGCGAGGGAGGAGAGGGGATAGGAAGGGGGGTTTAACCTCATGCTTGCGTCGTCCCCAGATAAAACACTGTAACTTTCCTGATTAACTTCATGGGTTGGTTCAGGAAAGGCTTATATCATGTCATCATGAATTTGAGTCATGATCGGCTTAGGTTACTTTACCTAAAGTTCAAAGTTTTTCTTTTCCAAAAAGTTTGGTCGGGTGACTGACGGTTAAATAAAGTTTATATCAGTTAAGAGTTGGGTCATTCAGCTTTAGGTGGGTTACTTTACCTCAGGCGAAAGTCAAGAGATGTCAGATTAGTTTAATTCTTATTTCGATTAGATTGATCTACGGTTTATGGAGGAGGAAGAAACTGAATTAGGTCAAGAGCTACTATACCAGGGTAAATTCTGGGGTACAGAGTGTCACACCCAAGGGAACTAGGTCGAGTTAAAATACAACTGGCTTATGACAGGTCAATCTCATTTCATTGCAGGTCTGATCCACTTATGTTGCATAATGTTACGTCAAGTCTCCTTACTTAAGCAGATGACTAGAAGAGATCAAGATATTTGAGACGATTTAAGGTCACGTCATATCATTTCAGTTTATACTAAGGTCAAGTTATATTAGCGTCTCGAGGCAGGTGAGTTCACGAAAAAGGGGGAAAAGCTGAAGGTCAACAGCTAATGCAATAAATTGACCGCCTGACCCCGTGACACCCACACTCGAGGTGTTCCCCTCCACCCTCAGCACTCAAAGCCGACAGGGGTCACACACCACGTCAGGATGCACACTCCATACTGCATGTTGTTCATCCTTAGCCATTATCCTGTAGGGTAATGCGCTCGAAGTGGGTGAGGAGTTGCCATCTGCCTTGCCATCCCATCCCCATCTCTATACATTATTGCCTTTCAGTAAACAACTCTATTACAATCCGTCGAATCTTCTGTTGTCTGGCTTTTTCGAGTGGCATATGGCTCGAATGTGTGGATTCCTCCACATATACCAATATTTTTTCCAACTTTATGGACTTCCGTGGTGTACTGTAGCGGTTAGCGTGCATGACCACGACGCATTCACGGGCCGCCCAGGATTCGAGCGCGAAGGTTGTGGCAGTCGGTCCACAGTCAACCCAGCTGTTCATCCACCCCTTAGGGTTGGTCAATAAAATTGAAACCTGGCTCAGGTATATATGTACATATAGCTTTAATGAGATGGCCTTGATTAGGGCTTCAATTGCCCCTGTCGTCTAACATAAAAAAAAAATGTCAGGACAGTGCATCCACTTCATCATGTTTGCCTCAGATCCTACAAGGCTATTATTCTTTCAAACAATTGTGTTCCGTGATGGGCGAGGCTCGACTGATATCGGGACGGCCCCACAAGAATTCCTCAACTGAAGAGGGCTGGTAGCCCTGCGAGCTGTCTTGTACGCCATCAGCTGACCGAATATATGCAAACGATAACAGTGATGGTAGGCTGAGGCAAAGAGCGTACGTCTCACGGAGGAGCAGCATAGAACAATTGTTCTTATTTCTGAGCATAATGCTGAAATTCAAGGCACACATTATGACCCTGCAAGTATTACCCACGAGCAGTAAGCATATAAAGACCTGACAGAGCAATTTACTGCTGTGGACCCTCATCTTCAGCCAAGGTCCGAGTATTATTCTCTTTGCTCTATTTTTCCTATACATAATTCTGAGAGAAAAACGATGATGGAATAATATCATTTCCTACAACGGTATCTTTCAACAGCATTTCCTCCAGAGCCTCGGATTGGTACATGTGGTCTGTCAATATAGCCTGTCACTTCCGGCATTGCTGCATTTACTTGCAACTGGTGAACTAAGCTAATTACATCTCTTGGCAAAGTAAACGTATTATATCAAAGAGCTAAAGCACCAACTGCTCTTAAGGTATGGCCAGCATATTTGCAAACGTATGCTACACACATTTGAGAAAATTCAGTTGCAAGTTCCAAGTACTACACTCTAAAGCTATGTTTATAAAATGAATGTATAAAGAAAAAAATGCAAAAAAAAAAAAAAACTCAACAGTACTAATACGCTATCCGTATACTTTATGATCTTATAAGTATCAATAACCCACTAATGAGAGGTTTCATTCATGGAGTAATTATATCAAAATAGCACAGACTAACCCTAATTCAATACAGAAATGGTATCAGATTATAAGGCTTACATAAACTAATCATTAGTGTATCTATAATGTATTATGTAAATCTCTATTAAGCTTTACATAAGCTATTTCTTAAGTTCCATATCATATGCTTAGCTAAACCTTTATAATTCTACCAGCATTCATACAAAATAAATGCCTTATTCTTTATAACAGTCTTACAACATTATACCTCTTCTATCTCTCTGTCTAAGAAGCCTCACTCTGATCACTTCAAAAGAAACCTAGTGCATTGTTTTGAGACGATAGCGTTTAAGAAACCCTTCCTGTAACAAACATTCAGTAGGAGCTGACCGATAACTGACAACGACACGTTGAAGCCTTAGTTCACCGTACTCCTCCACCCCTCGATGTTGTCCACCTACTTTTGCCAACCCTTCCAAGTTGTCCATTCAGTCTAACCCTTGCAAGTTGTCCACCCAGTTACGCCAAACATCCCAAGCTGTTCACCCAGCATGCAAACCCTTCCAAGCTACCCACACAATCCTGCCAACCTCTCCAAGTTGTCCACTTAGTCCTGGAAATTATTTTTTCTTTTTCTTTTTTTCTACGCTGGAGGCCCCAGTTATGGACAAATGTCCACATTAAGGTCAGGTCTTAACTAGTAGTTACGAATTTTTGGAGGAAGGGAAAAACCTATCTTACAAAAAGTGGCAGGTCATAGTTACTGGGGAGACATGAGAAGGTGGGGAGTTCCAAAGCAATGACGTGTAGGGAAAGAAACAGTTATCAAAATAGCCCACCCTTGAGTTGCCAATGGCCACACAGTAATTACTGACGCAGCAGCTCGCCGAGTATCACGTGGTCTAGGTAGTGGTGGGGGCATACAATCAGCTAGCTCTCGGGCGCAAAAACCAAAGTAATACCTATAGAAGAGGAAAAGAGAACCAATATTGCAGCTTAGGGAGAACTGTTAAGTCGGAGAGTTTTCAAATTAACTCTGTCAAGTATGGATGCAGAGATAGAACCACCCTAGGTGTGAGAACAGTACTCCTTACATATAAACGCATAAACGGAGCAACTGTTCGGAAAAAAAAAGAAATCTCGACACCTAAACAGGACTCCTAGTTTCTTAAAAGGCAGAATTAGTTATTTCCGAAATGTATCGTATCTACTACAGTGTGGCTATTACAGTAATACCAAGTACGTTTATCAAGTCAAGAGGTAGAATTACAAAACCGTCGTAGCAAAGAGGAAAGCTGTGAGGATTTATTGATAGAGGAATGGGCAGAAACTGGGTCTTGGAGGCATTAAACTTAACCGGCTTCTGAGATATCCATTCCAAATCTAAGCTTACTGAGGAAGTTGTATCGAGCCAAGATACAGATCGAGTGAGAGACGAAGGAGCAGAATTGAAGGATGTGGAGGAATGCAGCGTTGAGTTGTCGGCAAATTAGTGCAGATGCTTATTTCCAGAAGTGATTTTGTTGAAAACGAATAAAAATTGGAAACAGGATAAAATCTTGAAGGCCATCGGTGGTGATGGAGAAAAGTGGAGAGGCTGATCCATCAACAACCAGAAACAGATCGGCCGGAGGGGAAGCTATGTATGTGGGAGCTCAGTGAGGGAGGGAAGCCAAAAGCTGGGAGCTTAGAGATGACACCCCGATGCCACTGCCTGTTAAGAACTTTGATTATGTCAAGGGCAACTACATAGGATTCCCCAAAATATTTCAGGGATGATGACCAAACATAAGTAAGATAGGAATTATATCACCAATGAATCTCCCACTATGGAAGCCGTGCTGGTGATCAGAGAGAAGGTTGTGGAATTCAAGATGTCTAAGGATATGGCACTTGAGTAGAAATTCAGAGACTTTGGAAATGAATTATGTCAAAGCAACAGGAAGATAGTTAGAAGGGTTAACGGTCACCTTTCTCATGGATGGGATGTACCAATGCAGGCCTCCAAGAAAATGGAAAAGTTACGCTTTTTTAAACAAAATTGTAACATACGAGCAAACACAGGTGAAAGTTCTGAGGTACACACTTTCAATATACGGGGATGGATGCCATCAAGTCCATGAGCTTTGCTTGTGCGCAGAGAAAAGATCACTTTTTGGACTGTTCGAAAAGGGATTATGGGGAGAGGCATAGGATGAGTAAAAAGATCACCACGGGGTGAAGGAATGTTAAGAGTCATGCAAGGAGGAGTTAGAGAAGAAACGAGAACTATAGTGTTCCTTTGTCTACGGAAGAGAAAACTAGTCAGAACGGAAATGTGAAGGAAAGGTAGAACGATAGAAGTTGATAGAGATGCCCTTAGTTAAAGACCAGAAGGGCCAATTAGTTGATGAAGAGATTTCATCACTCTTCCTTTATATAGAGGAAAGCTTCGCCTCACGGATAACGTGCTTACAATGATTACGGGCAGTGATAAATGCCCAATGGAAGTCGGAGGAATGAGAATTTTTCTAAGCCCAATATACATGAGCCCTTGCCTGAATGGCCTCAGAACAGGAACGGTTGAACCATGGATTGGATGAAGTAGTAGTCTTGGAGGAAGAAGGGATAAATGCTTCCATTATCACAACAATAACCTCTGCTATGCGTGTAGCGGAGACAGAAGCATCACATAAGAGACAATAATTTACCCAAGGAAAGTCAGAAAAGAATTTTCGTAAGTTATTCCAGTCAGCTTTGTTCAGGTGCCAGTATTTACGTTTAGAGGGGGCTGCTGGAGAAGGAAGTGCCGTTAAAATAGATACATTTACGAGAATGTGGTTAGAAGAACTAATTAGGGGATAGATTGTATTGCAGCAGTGACAAGGATTAGAGGTGAAAAACAGATCCAAAACATTAGGAGAGTGGTCACAGCCGTCAGGAATGTGGGAGGGTGGGAGATAAGCTGCTCTAAATCAGTGAGAATGGAGAACGTGAGGGCTTCCATCCCTCCACCATCCGTGTAGGAGGAATTCAACCATTCCCTTTGGTGAACGTTGAAATTCCCGATGTAGAGGATCTCGGTTTGCGGGTGAAAGGATGTCGCGGCCTCATGGCAGGAATTTAGACAGTCGAAGAAAGATATAAAATTTGTAGAATTAGGAGAGCAGTAGGTGAAACAGAGGAAAACGGCTACAGTTGGGTGATAGACCCTGAGCTACATAACATGAGTTTAGGGCATCAAGATCCTCGAGGCGAGCCACAGGCGTGTTGATGTTGGAATAGCACAAACGTCACCTTTGAACCAGAATCGTGAATGGAGATTATGGTTGGATATCAGAAAGGGAATAGAAAAAGAGTCAGGTCTATTATAGAGGGAAAGGTCGTGGGAGGGGCCGGCACTAATACTGCCTGAGGCCTCCCTCAGCACTCACTGATGCTGGGGACTAGGGGCCATAGGTTTGTTGGATTATCATGATTACATTTAAAAACGAATGTGCTGACAAGATATGGCAAGAGAACTTATGTGAAGAAGGTAAGCTAGATTTGAGTCCGGGGTTGGTGCTTGTAAGGAGAAGATGGCCGGACTATCCCGGTAGTCCCCTTTTGATGAGAAAAAGTAAGAAACACAATCCTAACATGGAGAGTGTAAGATGGTTCCGGGCACCACTTTAACGCTCCTCAGTCAGGACGGTAGTACCACCTTGGGCGGCTGTTGTCAACATTTTACTACCTAAGGGACTGCTCCAATGATAGGGGATGGGATATTCCTAGAGCCAGCTGGGGTATTGGAAGGAGCCAATGCGCTACCACTTGAGCCTTACCACGCGCTGGCACTAGTTAAAGATAGCTAGATTTAGATAAAAAAGAAACTTACCTTCCACCCTATAAGCCCCTTCTACGGGGTTCCCTTAGTGCCCAGGAAGTCGGCCACGTCTACCAGGTGGACCCACACTTGTCTTAATACGTCCTGTCAACCATTCTACGTCGTCCACCCACTGCTGCTAATCTCTTTATACAGTTCACACACACACATACTAACCCCTCATAACGTTCACATACGCTTCTACATATATCCTCCCCAGTCAGCCGATATCAATGGAATTAAAAAATAGAATGTATTCCAGTTTTGAAGCTTCTCCAGATGCGGGAATAGGGAAAAGTTTTAGGGAGACTTTCAACCAATCATGGAGGGGCATCATAAATCCTTTTAACCAAACATACTGCGGCATCATAAAATCTTTTAGCCAATAACAGCGCCCTCCTTCCCTTCGCCCCTATTCTTTTCTTTATCCCACGCCTTTCTTATATGGTCTGAAAAAAATAGCTCTTTAGTGTCTGAAAAAAAAAATCTGTCAATAAGTGTCGCTTCAAATCAACTATAGCTTTTCCACAAAGGTTAAAAAAGATATGACAAGACAAAGGAGTATAGTCATATTCAACACTGAAATGACAAAGAAAAGCGTTAACATTTGGGTCCAGTGCATCCTCTACTACTTAAAGATGTGTGCCCTTGCAAGACTATCCTCATCAAACAGGCAGTCCACTAGTGTTTAGTTTGGAACCACTCACCAGTACCGTGCCGTAGTCATTTGTTTTCCTGACAGTATAAACATTAACATGAAATTCGCTTCTACGTACTAAAATCAGTACTACGCTAGAGTGTTTATGGTTACTATTGGTTTATATATGAGCAAACTATTTTCCTGTGTTTATTCCACGTTCAAACCGATTTATTTTGGTGGCATCCCAATTGAGACGACCCCTACATCATCTTGGTAGTCACCCTTACTGCTGTCAGTTAAAAGCAATGATCCTGTAGAAGAGAAACTAGCTATAAATATACTGCAAACCCTTACCCCTCTATCAACACTTCCGTATTGTCCACCCACTGCTGCCAACTCTTCCATATGGTACATTCCACTGCTGCCAACCCTTCGAAGCTTACGACTTACAATTCCACCTGTCCTTCTGCACGCCAGTTAGTCTCTATATAAGCACCAAGCAGTACCGCTTCCTACATAACTCTTGAAGCTTCCAAAGAAGCAAGGGTTTGCAAGGACAGACTAAGGTCCCTCAGCAAATCCCATCGTAGCTCCATGAAACCTCTCTGCCAATCATCAAAGTATCACACTGCCTCTCAGCTAAAGCACACCGCACGTCTTCCCTTTCTCTTCCACCACTACATCTCACTTCCAACTCAATCATCTACATTTACTTAAAAACGTAGTCTCATTTTCTTTCACTGTAGTTTGTACTTAAAGTCAACCCCACCCTAACCCCTATACCTATAGTAATGTAACCGTCATCTTGTTGTGAAATTACCGGGAATTCTTTTGGACGGTCGCACTTATTGTGGAGGATAAATCGAGCCCCGGTTAGCCTGATTACGATCCTTTTTCAAACTTACAGATTGCAAATACGACAATGATGGTGGGCTATGAGGACCAGGGGAAATTGGTTAATTAACGTAAACGTCCGTGAAACTGACAGACATTAACAGATCCTATGAAAACCTTACCTAATTCTTTTTAAACAGCCGTCATGTGCTTGTGTTCGCTTAGAAGCTAATGGATTCTATCGGATTTAGTGCACATACCTAACCTTGGATAAAGGTTGACGGTAAATCTGTCCTGGTTGTAGGAAGAGTTGTGAGATACTTCAAACGTTCTGTCGACTTCCAGAAATGTTTCAGCTTCTTCGATAAAATAAGACTTTTTTTTTTAATTTTTTCCTGGCTCTGAGCGAGTTCCTGTTAAGAATTTTTCAAATACTGTCCAAAATAAGTTAAATATCCGCTAATCTAACAATATGTCTTACCTTGGGATCTGTTGTTCAGAAAGTGGGACTCCTTGCCGTACGTCCAGTGTTGTCACGACGCAGTGCTCATTTGGTCCTTCCAAACTGTGACATAGCGTGATTTGTTTGTCCTTTATTCACAAAACTCAGTAAAACTTCGCGTGTGTTATGGACGACGGTCGGCCATAAGACCCAACTGGGACACCACAGGCAGCCGGCACCGTAAGCTAGTTCTATCCACACCACTTTCCTCCTCTTGTCCTCCAGAACACATTCATGGTCACTAACGAGTCAAACACTGTCATTGTGGTCACTTATATCCACCAATGTCAGAAGCTGGGTCAACCTGGGTCACCGCTGTCCTGCAGCAAGTCCATATTGTAGTCCAAGGCCGAGCGCTGCCTTCCACATTCATCCACCTGATGTTACGAGTGTCTCTGGCCATAGTAAAAGCCGGCTATTTTCCCAACGGTTAACGACAGTTACCAGATGTCAAATCATTATACAAAACGAAAAAAGCTCAATATATTTTCAAAAATTTGGCAGGAATATTACCTAAGTAGTTGTACAAACTTCCCTTGTATAACATTCCTACTACACTACGTTGCTGTACGCAATCATTCAGGAAATGACTACAATGGGTAATGATCATACTGACATAGCAAAGGTCTTCCTGCCTCACCTCAAGCTTCAAACAACTGCTCTCAACTCTGTTGCCAGGATCTTCATCCTATGAAGAAGGGCGTAAATACACAAAGCGTCGAGGGGGGATATAGACTGTATTCTCGTTTGTTAAGAATAAGGAGCCGACCATACAGTATGCAAGGCCAGTCCCTCAAAGAATAGAAAATGATCTTGCCAGTGGCTACGGAATGAAGGCACACAGCCAGCTGCTAGAAGCAGAAACCAAAGCAAATTAAAGGAGAAAGTTGAGAGTAAATGTGAAAAAGAGCAAGGTTATTAGGTTCAGCTGGGTTGAGGGATAGGTTAGTTGGGGTGTGAGTGTAAATGGAGAAAAAATTTAGGAAGTGAAGTGTTTTCGATATCAGGGAGTGGACTTGGCAGCGAATGGAACCATGGAAGCGGTAGTGAGTCAGAGTGGGGGAGGGGTGAAGGTTCTGGAAGCTCTGAAGAATGTGTGTTAAGAGAGAACGTTATCTGGGAGTGCAAAAATGGGTATGTTTGAAAGACTAGTAGTCCTAACAATATTATATGGACGAGAGGCATGAGCTATAGATAAGGCCAAATACACTCCACAACCATAGAACCTGACCAACATCCCCCCCCCCTCATCTCCACCACCAGCTAAGCGAGATATACAACCCAGCTATAGAACCTGACCATCACGTCCTACTCAACAACTCGCCAAGCATGATACACTAACCAGATACGGAACGTCACCAAACTCCTCCCCCCTCCACCATCCACCAGGCCATATAAACTCTCCACCTACGGAACCGGCCCAACACAGCCCCCTTCACCAACCCCAAGCCAGATAACTACCGCAAATACAGAACCTTCCCAACACAACCCTTCCTCAACCAAGCGCCAAGCTAGATACACTCCCCAGCTAAAGAACCCAACCAAAACCCTCGTCCTCCATCCGACAGACCAGGTACACTTCCCAACTGCAAGACCTGCCTAACACACCCCCTCCAACATCCTCCATGAGAGATACACTCAAGAACAACAAAGCTAAACCAACACATCCTCCTTCACCACCCGCTAAACCATATACATAAACTAGCTAAAGAACCTGACTAAGAAACCCAACCCAAAAATCAACACCCACCAGATAAAATACACAGAACCTGACCAACATACCCTACTCCACCAAGCGCCAGGCCAAATACACTCGCTAACTAAAGTACCTGACTAACACACTCCTCTACCACCCGTCAGGCGAGATACACTCCCCAAATGCAAAACCTGACTAACACGCCCCCTGCAACATCCTCCGGGCGAGAAACATTCAAGAACAACAAAGCCTCGCCAACACATCCCCCTTTACCATTCGCTAAGACAAGTACACTCCCTAGCTAGAGAACCTGCCAAATACACTCCCTAGCTACAGAACCTGACCAATACACCCCTATCACCAACCCGCCAGACCAGATATACTCCCCAACTACAGAAACTGATCAACATACATACACCCTCCACCACCCATCATGACAGATACACTCCCCAACTACAGAAGCTTCCCAACATATCCCCTCCACCACCCGTAAAGCCAGATACAGTCCAAAACTACAGAATCCGACCATCAAAACTCCATCCATCACCCATCAGGCCAAATACATTCCACATCCACAGAACCTGACCAACACAACCCCCATCCTTCCAGAACCCAACAGGCTAGATACGCTCCCTAACTACAGAACCTGACCATCACAACTCCCTTCACCACCTGCAAGACCAGATACATTCCCCAACTTCAAAGCGTAACCAGCACAACCCCTTACACCACCACCAGGCCAGATACACTCCCCAGCTACAGAACTTGACAAACATCCCCCTCGCCTACCATCAGCCATAAAGGATACACTCCCCAAATACAGAACCTAACCAACACTCCAAGCTAAATAAGCTCCCCAACTACAAAAACTAACCATCGCAACCCCTCCACCACCCACCAGGCCAGATACATACCGCAACTACAGAACTTGGCCATCACAACTCCCTCAACCACCCACCAGGCCCTAACACACTCCCAAACTACAGAACCTGACCAACAAACCCATACTCCATCACCCTCCCGGCCAGATACACTCCTCAACAACAGAACTCGACCAGCACATCCCCCTCCAGGCCAGACACACTCCCCAACTACATATACACACCCATCTCCACCTCCTACCGTTCAGATACACTCCCCATCTTCAGAGCATCCCCTTTCACCACCCGCCAGGCCAGATACACTCCTCAGCTAAAGAATCGGAGCAGCACACCCAACCCAAACACCAACACCCACCAGACATAATACACCGACATACCCCACTCCACTAAGCGCCACGCCAGATACACTCGACAACTAAAGACTTTAACCTGACTAACATACCAAACTACCACCCGCTAGGCGAGATACACTCCCAACTACAAGATCTGCCTAACACACCCTCTCCAACATCCTCCTGGCGAGAGACATTCAAGAACTACAAAACGTAATCAACACATCCCCTCCACCATCCGGTAAGCCAAATACACTCCCCAGCTACAGAACTAAACCAATACACCCATATCCACCAACCGCCAGGCAAGACATGCTCCCCAACTACAGAAACTGACCAACACACCACCTCTACCACCCGTCAAGCCAGATACATTCCCAAACTACAGAATCTGACCATCAAAACTCCACCCACCACCCATCAGGCCAAATACACTCCCCAGTTACAGACCCTTCCACCACCCACTTGACCAGATACACTCCTCAACGACAGAAAACGATCAACACAACACTTTCACTGCCATGCCATATACAATCCCCGACTACAGAACCTGTCCAACAAATTCCCTCCATCACCTGCCAAGCCAGATACACACAGCAACTACTGAATCTGACCATGAAAACCCCCTCCTCCACCTATTAGGGAAGATACACTCCTCAACTGCAGAATATGACCAATACACTGCCTCCATCACCAGCCAGACCAGATACACACGGCAACAGCAGGTGCTGACTATTACTGCCCCCTCCACCACGTACCAGGAAAGGTACACTCACAAACTGCTAAACCTAACCAGAACAACCGCGTCCACCAACGCCATGCAAGACACACTCCCCAACTGCAAGAGTAGATCAAAATACCCACCGCCACTACCCACAAGGCCAGATACACTCATTATATTCAGAACCTGACCAACAAACCCTCCTTCACCACCCATCAGGCCAAATACACTCCCCAGTTACAGAACATGAGGATCACAAACCCCTCCACCATCCGCCAAGCCAGAAACACTCCCCAAATACAGAATCTGAGCAACACATCCCGTCCCCTCCACCACCCTCGAGACCAGATACACTATCCAGCTACAGATCCTCGCCAGTAATCCCCCCACCCCATTTTCCGCCAGGCTAAATACACAGAACCACACCGACTTACCCCCCCCTCCACTAACCGCAGGCCTGATACACTCCGGATTTACAGAACCCGACTAACCTAACCCTCTCCACCACCCGCCAGACCAGATACACTCCCCAATAACAGATCCTGACCAACACACCCCTCTACCGTCCGCAAGGCGAGATACACTCCCAGCTACAAAACCTAACTAACACACCACCTCCACCAACCTCCAGGCGAGATCCAATTCACAATCATAGAACCTTACCAGCACAACCCCTTCCACCACCACCAGGCCAGACACACTCCCTAACCGCACAACTATACCAACACACTTCCCTCCACCACCCAACAGGCCAGATATACTACCCATCTTCAGAACTTGACCAACACACCCTCCTACATAACCCACTACGCCATATTCACTCCCCAGCTACAGAACCTGACCAACATACCCCTCTACCACCTGCCAGACCAGATACGCTCCCCAACTACAAAACCTTACCAAACATCCCCTCCACAACCCTCTAGGCCAGATACACTCCCACATTACAGAACATGACCATCACAACCCCCTCTACCACCCACCAGGACTGACACACTCCCCAGCTACAGAACCGGATTAACATATTCCCTCCATCACCCGCCAGGCCAGATGCACAGAGCAACTACGGAACCTGACCATGACAAACTCCTCCATCACCTACCAGAGAAAAAACTGCCCCCAATTACAAAACCCGACCAGCACCTCGCACTCTACCACCGCCAAGCCAGACACACTTCCTAACTAGAAAGCTAAACCAACATAACCACCTCCACCATCCACAAGGCCAGATCCACTCTCCATTTTCAGAACCTGACCAACAAACCCTCTTACGCCACCCACTAGGCCAGACACACTCCCCGAGTACAGAAACCGACCAACACACACACACACACACACACACACACACACACCAGAACAGATACACTGCCAACAACAGAACCATCCGAACGCATCCCCTCCAACACCAGTAAAGCTAGATACACTCCCCAACTTCCGAATCTGACCACCAAAAATCCCTCCACCACCCACAAGGCCAAATATACTCACTAAACACAGAACTTGACTAACACACCCACTCCATCACCCCACAGGCTACATACTCTCCCTATCTACAGAACCTGACCATCACAACTCCCTCCACCACCTACAAGACCAGAGGCATTCCCTAACTACAGAATCTGACCAGCAAAACCAATTCCACCACCGCCAAGCCATACGTACTCCCCAACTATAGATCTAGACCAATACACCTCCCTTCACCACCCACCAGGACAGACAACTCCCCAGCCTGACCAACACACGCTCCTACACCATGCACTACGCCAGACACACTTCCAAACTTTAAAACCTGACCAACACACCCTCGTAAATCACCCACTAAGCCAGATACACTCCCCAGCTACAGAACCAGACAAACATTCCCCTCCAGTACCTGCCAGGCCAAATACACTCGCCAATTACAGATCCTGACCAACATACGCCTCCACCAACCGCTAGGCCAAATACACTTCCCAAATACAGGACCTAATCAACAAAAACCCTTTCACTGCCAGGCCAGATACAGTCCCTAACTACGGAACGTGAACAGCACACCCCCTTCACTACCCACCAGACTAGATACGCATCCCAATTACAGAACCTTATCAACGCATCCCCACCAAAACCCGTCAGGCAAGATGGACTCCCCAACTGCAGAACTTGACCATCACAACTCCCTCCATCACCCATCAGACCTGATACACTCCCCAACTATAGAGCCTGATCAACGTCACCCCCCCCCCCCCTCCATCACCTGCCAGGCCAGATATACTCTTAAACTACAAAACCTGACCATCACAACCCCCTCAAACACATATCAAGGAAGACACACTCTCCGACTACAGAACTTGACCAACACACCCCTACACCAGGTCAGACACACTCCCCATCAAACAGTTAAACAAACACACCCACCTCCACCACCCACCATTCAGATACACTCCCCATGTTCACAGCCTGACCAGCATACCCTCTAAACCACTTAATAGGCCAGATACACTCCCCAGCTACAAAACCTGTCCAACACATCCCCTCCATCACTCACCAGGCAAGATAAGCAACACAACTACAAAGCTCGACCAACACATCTCCCTCCACCACTCGCCCAGCCAGATACACTCTCCAGCTACATAACCAGACCAATACACCCTCACTCAACAAACCGCCAGGCCAGATATACTCCCCAACTACAGAAACTGACCAACACATCTCCCTCCACCACCCGTCACGCCAGATACACTCCCCTACCTACTGAAAATGACCCTCAAAACTCCCTACACCATCGACCAGTCCAAATACACACCCCATCCACAAAACTAGACCAACGCACCTCCCTCCACATCTCCACGTCTCATCCACAACCCAGATGCAGTCGCCAACTCAGAACATAACAATCACAACTTCCTCCACCACCCGCCAGGACTGATACACTCCACAACTACATAACCTGACCATCACAACCCCTTCCACTAACTACCAAGGATGATGCACTCCCCATCTGTAGAACCTGAACAGAACACCCCCACCCCCTTTCACCTCCGGCACGCCAGACACATTCCCCAACTACAAAACTAGATCGACACACCCATCTCTACCACCCATAAAGCCAGATCAACCTTCTATCTTCAGAACCTGACCAACAAACCCTCCTAAACCACCCGCCAAGCCAGATACATTCCCTAACTGCGGAACCCTGACCAACACACACACCGCAATTATCCGCCAGGTCAGGTACACTCGCGACCTACAGAGCTTGACCAGTAAACTCCCCTCCCCCACCCCAACCCCCACTACCCGCCAGGCCTGATACTCAGAACCTGACCAGTGTACCGTCTTTCCATTATTCACAGCCAGATACACTTCCCAACTACAGAAATTGACCAATACACCTTCTCCACCACAACCACCACCCGACAGTCAAGATACATTCCCCAAGAAGAAAACCTGACTAACACACATCCTCCACAACTCATCAGGCCGGATACTGTCCTCACTTACAGAGCCTGATCAAGGCACCTCCCTCCACCATCCGCAAATTCAAATACACTCCCAAACTAGAGAACCTGACCAACATGCATCCTCTGCCACCCTCTTAAGCTTGACAAACTCTTCATCTACAGACCCCGACCAGCACAACTCCCATCACACGCTAGGCCAGATAATCTACCAAGCTACGGGACTAGTCCAAGATACACACCCTCAGTAACCAGGCAAGGCCAGACACATTGCCCAACTACAGAACCTGATCAAAACAACCCTCCTCCACCACCCGCCCCAGCCACATACATTCCTCAACCACAGCTCCTAGCCAGGACAGATACATCCCCAACTAAAAAACAGATAAACACACATACAGATCTCCCTTACCAGTACACCCCTCCACCAGCCACCAAGCTAGATACACTTCACAACTAGAGAACGTGACCAACACAACCCTCCCTCCACTACCCGTCTGGCCAGATACACTCCTCAGACACAGAAACAGACCAACACACCTCTTCCAACACCCCCTAATCCAGACACACTCCCACTAGAACGCCAAACCAACAAACATCCCTTTAACCATTAACCAGGCCAGAGAAACTCCCCAACAACTGAAATTCACCAGCACACCTTTTCCAACACTGACAGGCAAAATACGTTTTCTAACTACAAAACCAGGCAAACACACCCCTTCTTCCAGCCGCTAGTCCAGACACATTCCCCAAGTATAGAACCTGACCAACACACACCCCTCAACCACCTGCCATGCCAGATACACTACCCATCTATAGAACATGAGCAAACTCAGCCTCTCTAACACCCGCCAAGCTAAATCCACTCCCCTTCTACACAACCTGACCAACACACCCCCTCCACATCCGTCAGGCTAGATACACTCCCCAACTACAGAACATGACCAAACATATCCCTTAACTAACCAAAAGGCCGGATACACTCTCAAACTACAGAACCTGATCAACACACTCCCTCCACCATCCACCAGCCAGATACACTCCCCATCTACAGAATCAGACCAACACAACCGCTCTACCACCAATTAGACAAGATACACTCCATAGCTACAGAAGAGATCAACAAAACATCCTCCACGACCCACTACACCAGGTACACTCTACAACTATGGACGTGACCAACAAATCCTCTCCACTACCCACCTGGCCATCTACAGCTACAGAAGTGACTAACACACACCCTGTGCCACCCACCAGGCCAGACATACTTCCAAACTACAGAATCAGACTAACACGGGCACCCTCTCTACCACCCGCTATGTCAGATACACTCCCCAGCTACACAAACCTGACCAGCACACCCACGTCCACCAACCGCCAGGAAAGATGCAATCCCAAAATACAGAATATGACCAACACAATCGTCCTTCTATCACCCATCAGACCAGGTACACTCACAACTACAAGATCTGATCAACACAACCTCCTCCGCCAATCTCGAGGTCGGATACACTCCACAACTGCACTGCCTGCCCAACACATCAGCATTTACCACCCGCAGAACCAGATCCACTCCTCGGGCACAGAACCTGACCAACACACCCTCTTCCACAAACTCCCAGGCCTGGTACACTCCCCAGCTACAGAAGCTGACCAACACACACACCCTCCATCACCCGCCAGGATAGATACACTCCCCAGGTACAAAACCTGATGAGTACACACCCTCTCCACCACCAGACCAAGCCACATATACACCCCAACCACAAAACCTAATCAGCTGATCCCAACGAACATCTGTCAGGCCAGATACCCTCCAAAACTACAAACCCTGACCAACACAAACCACTCCACCAGCCGCCAGGCCAGATACATTCCACAGCTAGATAAGTAACCAACACACCTTTCTCCACCGACCGCTAAGCCAGATGCACACCAGAGCTACCCACCAAGCAAGATACTCAGAGCTTGACCAACATACCCACTCTACCACCCGCACGAGGGATACACTCCCCCTCCACCACTCACCAGGCCAGATACATACCAGAGCTTGTAGATGTGACCAACACCCTCCCTCTACCACCCATCAGGCCAGACACACTCCACAGTTACAGAAGTGACAAACACACTCCCATTTACCACCCTCCACATGAGATACGCTCCACAGCTACATAACCTGACCAACACATTCCTCCAACCTTCAGCGCCCACCCAAGCCGGATACACTCCCAAACTATAAGACCTGACCAACATACCCCCTTCATCATCTGCCCAGGACAGATAGACTCCCCAACGACAGAACTTGACTACCACCATCCCTCCCCCTCCTCCTCCACCATTCGCCTGGCCAGATACTTGAACAACACACCCCCTCCACCAACCGCCTAGCAAGATACACAGAACCTGACCAGCACACCCTTCCACCACCCGCCAGCCCAGATACACTCCATAAATATGGAACCTGAAGAACAATATCCCCTCAACCATCCTCTAGGCCTGATACATTCCGCAGCTCCATAGCCTGACCAGCACACATCCTTCCTCCACCGCCCGCCAGGCCTGATACACTCCCCGGCTACTGAACATGATCAACACACCCAACAACGTGGTGATTTAAACGCCCACGACCGACTGACTGACTCGTCACCCGTACCAAAGATCCTAAGGTGAACCAACTTCAAACTTTCAATAACACTACTGATGTAATTTTGCTCTCGTTAAACGACACTTAACGAGTGCACCCCACCTAATATTCTGCATGTTCCATTAACATATCTAATAGTGTTGTCATGACACAACACAAAATTTGTCTATGGTCTTCGACCTATAGACGTTATCATACATATATTTCTAGTCACCAATCTTAACATTAGTAAAACTTCGCGTGTGTTATGGACGACGGTCGGCCATAAGACCCAACTGGGACACCACAGGCAGCCGGCACCGTAAGCTAATTCTGTCCACACCACTTTCCTCCTCTTGTCCTCTAGAACACATTCACGGTCACTAACGAGTCAAACATTGTCACTGTGGTCACTTATATCCACCAGTGTCAGGAGCTGGGTCAACCTGGGTCACCGCTGTCCTGTAGCAAGTCCATATTGTAGTCACTAGGCCGAGCGCTGCCTTCCACACCGGGCCGCCTGATGTGTCACTCTGGCCATAGCAAAAGCCGGCTATTTTTCCTGCGGATCAGGGCAGTTGCCAGATGTCAATTTCTCAAAATTTGGCAGGAAGAGTAACTCGGAAGATTCACGTACTTCACTTGTATCACATTCCTACCAAAAAATATAGATAGAAGGACCTGTTATACCTACAGCGTCCAAACAAACCCGAGTAATGAATGTGCTTCCCTGTAGATGGCTCTGCGAACTGTGGCGTGTCGTCTGTTTATTGAAATATTCGACGGGACGAACATGAGAGGACCTGCAGTGTTTTGGGCCAACTTGGGAGCGTTCCTCGGGTGGAGACCAAACGGTTTCATCGCGTTTTTGGGGGTGGCGGCTGCAACTGCCTCAACCTGTGGTGTTTTGGGCCAATTCTGAGACTTTCCTCGGGCGACGCCATACGATTTTATTCGCCTTTGGGGAAGAGCAGTTCGCCAGGGGGCACAAGATGTAAGGATTCTACGGGTCCTGGCTCAAGATTTGAGGATCCCCCGAGGACTTGGCTCAAATTCTAATGACTGCCCGCGTCCTGGCCGAAGAGTTGGGAATCCCTGGGATTTAGCTCAACTCATGGGGATTTCCGAGGCCCTAGCTCAGAATTTGGGGATTTTCCTGGTCGTGGTTCAAGTTTATGGAATTCTAAGCGTCCTGATCTAACATCTGGGGATTCCCTGGGTCCCGGCCCAAGACTTGAGGATTCCCCAGATCCAGGCTCAAGATCTGGGGACTTCCCGAGCGCCACAGGTGTGGCGTTTTGGGACAACTCGGGGCTTCCCTTGAGCGGACGCTATACGACTTTAATAACCTTCTGTCAGGCTCCGGGCGGCTTGGTGGCGGAAGACACAAACACGCCTCCTAGACAACACACCCAACGCTGTGTGGTATGTGGAAAACGGATGAGAAGTCACGGAAATGTGAACTTTCACTTTTTTTTTTTTCGAAAGATTCCATGGAGCCAGTATACAGCTGTTAAAGTTAGACAAGTCTTGTTTTGTTTCCTAGAGAACTGTATTGTTGTTCGTCATGCTGACGCGTTTAGCTATTCTGCAAATCTTTGGTTTCAGTTTATCAATGTCAGTGGACGTAAACTGTTATTAGGTCATCACATGACCAAGGCATCCATCCTCATATGTATTGTATGTGTATTACTACCGGTTATTTCCAACTCTACGGAAAATCCCTTGTAAATTGTACTGATTTACTGAAGGCCATTTTCGCTCGTGTGTTTACATGTGTTTGGTGTTGTATGTAGCTCGTTTAAAGTTACCTCGTTATTTGTTTGATGATAATTAGGGTGGTCATGTCACCTGTTTTATGTTGAATGGCATTTTTTTTCTAATGTTTCGTTCATATGTTGTTGGGGACGAAAGTATTTATTTTACGATGCCTGACGTTGACAGGCCAGCCTGATGAAAGAAACAGGGCTAAGCTTGCATTAACCATACCACCATTCATTACCTACAGCTATATCATTTGTGTTTCCTGAACCTTCATCCGCGAAGTTCTAAACCCCACCAACATCTAGTATTGTTGCTTGTAACACCTTGTATTGCACTGTGATACACATTCCTTCTCAAACAGCAATGGTTATGTTGATGAATAAAGAGCGTTACACACACATTTATCTTTATCTGTCAAAGCCGTTTTATCTATGGAATGGGTGAAGTCGTCATATCAACACTACAGCCTTCGTAACCCATTCACTTTGTACAGATTAATTCAGCTGTCAGAAAGGCTTCTAAATATAAATCTTTTTTGTTTTCATAATTTCTGGACTAATGAACAAACGCCAAGAATATTACTTTTTTATGTCTATGTAAACATCAACAGAAATGTTACATTGTGTTGCTCGCGTCAACACAATGATGGAAATGTCATATATAGTAATAAATATAGCAGATACAGATATAAATATATAAGTCATCGTTAAAAGCAAGCTCATTTTCTCAGACGGAGATGGATATTCGTTTCTGTGATGAATGAGCTGAAAACATTGCATAGCTATCGTTAAAAGAAAATTCATATGTACGTTTTCAGTGATAGGGGTCCATCTGTTCGAGCCGAAAGTATGAAGTACAAGTTCCTTCTACTTACATTCTTTCATTCCTCTTAAACTTGTCGCTTTACATATTCATTACATTCTTTCATTCCTCTTAAACTAAGTTGCTTTACATACTCATTCATAATGGAGCTACAATGGGTATTAATATTAATGATGAGTCGAAGGTCTTCTGGCCTAGCCTCAAGTTTCAAACAAGCTTAAATAATGTTCACAAGTCTCAATTGACTCGTTTACCTCGTTGCATCGTCTATTAACTTTTACTTTGTCCTATAATCCCTTAGTTTCTCTATACGAAAATTTACGTAAATTTCTCTGTCCTGTTGGTTATTGGTCTCTCTCAGTTTCTTACGAGTTACTTTCTCAGACAAGAGGCACTCTTTCATTTAATCGTTCCAACTCCTTGGCTTCGCTTTAGAAACACACTAATAGAATGATACATTATCTACGTTCATCCCAAAGGAAGTAGCTTTAACTACTGGCATTTTCTGAAAGTGTTTATTTATATTTGAGGCCTTCATTGGACGAGTGTCTTTTACATATTGCTTGTTTTCCACTTTTGTTTTTTTTCTAATCCCCTCTGCGCTTAAAAGCACATCATAGTTTTGGTCTAATGTACAATGTGAACAGCTTGCTGAAAGTTTCCTTACCATACACTTGACTGCTAATCTAATATCTGCAAGCAAACAATTTGCCTCCTTAATTATTCTCCTAAAATGGGAGTTCGGTGGCAGGTTATGGACGATGTCTATTTCCGAGTCCTTCTCACTCACAAAATCCTGACGCTTATTTCCTGCTAGACATCAATCATACTGAGGCCTTTTTTCAGTCTGTCCCATCCTCATTATTTTACATTTGTTCGGGTTGCATTTCATCAACCATATATCAGACCAACGCTGGAGTCTGTTTAGGTCCCCCTGGAAGCGGGTACAACACTCCCTCGATTTACACTTCCCTGTGTGTGTGTGGGTGTGTGTGTGTGTTTATGCAGCCCTAATGGTAGAAGAGAACTCAGGTTGTGCTGGAACCAACCTACTGCAGCACATCCAACAGGAATACCCCTCGCCCAGCTCCTCACCTTGGTCGAGACCCACTAGCAGTTAAGCACACATCCTTTTCCGAAACAATCCTCTCGTGAGCTGCCGACATAACAGCTGATGGAGCCTCCATCCAGACCGTCCAGGCAACGCTGGAATCGGCGTTTCTCTCTCTCCACAGCGACGCCACACAAGCAAATGCCAGAGTAAGAGGAACATGCTACAGCTGCGAGGAATAACTAGATCTCTCAGACAAAAGATCGCCCTTTACAATTTTCCAGTGACAAATTCAAAAGATCAAAAACTTAGGCTATAGAAAGTTCTATTCCTCTACATCGATCCAGACTTTGAAAATTCAGCCTTTGGGAATTGCTGCGCTTCTAAATCCAAACTTTGAAAATGTAACCTCTGGGAAATTCCGTGCTTTTACATTGCCAACAAATCAGGGATATTGTTCCTCTAAAGTCCGAATTTGATGCTAAATTTTGCCCCCGGGAGCTTTCGTTTTTCTAAATCCAGACTTTCGTAAAAATTCTGCCTCTGGAAACTTTTGTTTTTCTAAACCCGGACTTCGATAGTATGCTGCATGTAAAAGATAAAATACAGGCTTTGAACTCAAGCCCTCCAGTTTCACCGGACAGGTGAGTCGTTTTCAGTTCACCAGAGACTCCCTCATTCCTTTAGCTCCTTCAATCAGAAATCCCAAGGTTTACTCGCAGCCAGGTTAGTAGCAGGAAATGTTTTCCTTCCCTCTCCACACCCGCGTCTGGGGCTTATCTAAAGGTAAAAGACAGATCGTCCAGGCACGATAACGTTACTCAGTCAGAGGACGCTTTTTTTTTTTGTTTGTTTCTTTTGTCTCTAAAGATTTAGGACAGGCTTATCTAAGGATACTGGGAAATCATAATGACTCCTTAATGGAATCCTAAACACAACTGGAATCCTTTAAGACATTCAAAGCTACTGTACGACTTCTCGAGGACACTTATTATACAAGAAAAATCCTTCAGGATTACCACAAAATGCACCTGCATTCCTTCATGGAAAATGCGATATACTATGACTGCTCCAAAACAATAAAGAGAAGACAAGACAAACCATTCTCCAAAACACCCGAGAAACATATGTGGTAGTCCAGGACTCACTGGAAATCCTCTGAGCCACAAAAGACACACACACGTAAACCCAAGGACGTCGATTAAACGGCTGGTGAAGCCAGGACATTCTAGTATGAGTATTAGGTTGTTGCGGACGAGGCCAAGGAGGACGCCTCCGGTCACTACCAGATAAAATATCCTTAAGCTCTTAAGCAAGAGAGTATAGCCCTCGAGCATTACGTTAAGACCTTCGAGCACGACAATTCAATCCCTTAGTAAGACGATACGAACCTTGAGCACGGCGGTACGACCCTTGGGTATGATGGCGGCCTGGTCTTTGACCTAACTCTTAAGGGTCGATTCAAAGGCCGAGTAACTATACCTAAGGGTTATCCAGTCGTAATTTACAGATGGTCCCGTCACACTCAAAGGTCGACCCGTCTCACTCAAGGGTCAACTGGGCAGAAATGCTTTCAAATTACTTTATCGTTCAAGGTGTTGGCTTCGAAATCATGTTGGCTGAGTCTGAGGTTAATAACAATTATATTCTTGCTGCGTGCATACCAAACTGCATTTTATTTCTTTTTATACTTGTGATTAACAATCATCAATTCGAGTTCATGGAAACTTCTCAACATAAAACATTATGATATTCATATGCTACTTCCGGTAATACCTTTGGTACTTATACATCATGTGTGCTCGATTTCTGAAGTTATAATAATGTGATGAAAAAATCTAAACATCGCGTCTGATTCTCAGTTGTTTGTCTGGTAAGCTTTGGGATCCTGCTCCAGCTTACTCTTACCTCTACAGTGGGTTATTCCCAAGCCTCATATCGTAATTCATACCTGAAAGCAAAGAAAATTTATTATCATTATTATCAATCATCATTATTATTATCATTATTATCAATATTATTATTATTATCATTATATGTATGTATG
>JAYMFT010198224.1:0-11728 GCA_038088735.1 Panulirus argus
TATATATATATATATATATATATATATATATATATATATATATATATATATATATATACATATATACTGACTCATCCAAGACAGTACATTAAAATCAGTCAGAGAATCGACGTTTAAATACGATTTGCAGCATGGTTTTCGAAAAAAATGCTCCTTTCCTACAATTTACATATTTTCTGATGAAATTAACATGTATAAAGAAAGTAAAGCAGTTGATATCATTTGTCTAGATTTTCAGAAAGCATAGCGTAAAATCCCGCATCAGAAACCCACAAGGAAAAGTTACAGTCTCAAGGTACAGATAGTGCTATACTGTGGTTAGAAAAGTGGACGAGTGACCGTAAACACGGTAGTGATTAAACGTTGATGTCTCAAAATAGACATAACTGTTGATGTGTCGCTGGAATTAGTGTTTAGAAAAATTTTCCCCCTGATGTAGACTTATAACAACGATGATGGGCCGTGCTCTTAAGGTATCAGAAAATCCCCAATAGAAACATATGAGCTGGGAAACGGAGACACAACAGAAATTAAACGATGAGAGCTGTAAACTGAAAGGCAAACAGATACAGTAGACTCACTGGTGCTCAGTGTATTTTGGAACCCATAGCTGCTAAGTTCTATACCCAGCAGAATTACTATATTCATTCGATACCAGAATTAAGAAACTAATCCTCACTGCACAGATACTGTGCACAGTTTAGGTGACCTGCTTAAAAAGAGACAAACTAAAATGATTATTGACAGGATAAAGAGGAGAGCAACGACCTATTTAGATGATTCTCGGATTGAAAAATAAATCTTGGAAGGACCGTCTAGAAAACTAAACTTATTCAGATTAGAAAAAAAAGTGGAAATGTCATTTAATACAGGTATTCAAAATTATGAAATGCATCCGAAAATTTTGCTGTAAGAATCAGTTCAAGGTTATATCAGTCTGATAGTACTCGAAATAATGGATACAAACTCATGAGCAAACGTTTTCCTTCGAATGTGGATGGGTGTTTATTCTCCAATAGGATTGTTAACATATGGGACGATTTACCAGTATGACTTTTTTAATGTAATACCAAAAGGAACGTTTGAAAATAGACCTGACCATTGATTGGCTTGAAGTTCGTGAATGATATTATTCGCACATCCGTCACAGGGTCACCTGTTTGCTATTGTACATCACGAACCTCTGTGTTTCAGGCCCATTTTGCCATCACATTTGGCGTCGAAAGTACCCGATGTTATGTTGCTGTTTCCTTTCCTTTGTATTCCTCTGTGTGTGTGTGACCGAAATCTTAGGTCGAACATTGTAGTTGCGGCAGCTAGCTATTATTCAATGCAAGTGCGCCTCAGTTTTACGCTTCTCACATTTCTTCCCTTGACAGTCTTACTGCCTTACAGCTGTCCTTCTGCACTGCTTCCTTCTCCTATGAAATGTAATTCGCGCAGGGCAATCTTGATTACCGACCGAAAAAACAAAATGGAGCAAATTTATTGTTTTTGTACGTCCTCCATTTTGTCAGAAAGCAAAAAATCGCTCTGTAAAGCTAAAAAAAAAAAATGCATTACAAGCAATACTGGCTTCCAGCCTGATTTGCTAAATGCAGCCACACTTCCATTTCCCATTCCGCTCATTTTTTTCCTCGTCACTCAACCTGGTCATACGCTTACCGTATTTCCATTTACAAACCCTGTTCCACAAACTGAAGGAGAAAGAAAAAGGAGTCGGGGAGGGAGAAAATGTGTTGTGATAAACATCGTCTGCCCGGAGATGTGATGTAGTTCTGTACACATCAGTACCCAAATCCCGTTGGCTGTTTGATCCATTCAGTCAAAACACAAACAGCTGGATTCTCTCAGGACGGATGAAATTCCAATAACCGAGAATCAGCTTTGTTATGCTTTCTTTCTACGGCCGGCCTCGATGCGTATATAAATATTCATTCAGAGAAACGGGATTTTGTTATGCTATGGAAGATGGCTTGATCTCTAAGCCATTTAGTTTGTCTTACGGCTACGTAAATTCAGGCGTCTGGTTTTCGTCCCAGATGCCATAGCTATGCCTTAAAGGTTGCTTGTTATGTTGATGAAAACCAGTCGTGCTGTATACAACACTCGTGAAATGGTTCGATTCCGGCTGCTGCTTCGCTCATATAGTCTACCATAGTGATTAACATTGGAACATTTACCTCCTTCACTTATATATATATACTTTTTTCATACATATTCGCCATTTCCCGCGTTAGCGAGGTAGAGATAAGAACAGAGGACTGCGCCTTAGAGGGGAAAATCCTCACTTTGCCCCCTTCTCTGTTCCTTCTCTTGGAAAAGTAAAAACAGGAAGGGAGGATTTCCAGCCCTGACTCGTTTTGAAAGACTTTTTTTTTTTATCTCTTACCTCAAGCATTTATAGATTCTCTTCTCTTTATTTCTTTTTTTATATTTCGTTTAAGCCTAAGGCCTCTGGGCATGAATCCCCCGCCTCTCTCTCTCTCTCTCTCTCTCTCTCTCTCTCTCTCTCTCTCTGTACATAAGAGGTTCCTAGCCAGCATATGGGCGACACCGGTGCGGCAGCGCCAGCTGTGACCCCTCCCTCTGGAGGGCAAGCAAAGTGGCCCGAAATTAACGCGGGAGATTTCAGGCAGAGTCTTGGTGGGAGGGGCTCGCTGGTCGTGGTGGTGGTGGTGGTCGTCGTCGTCGTCTTCGTCGTCGTCGTCGTCGAGAGATAAAAGTTGTCCTCCTCAGTCGGCCGGGAAGCCCTAAGTCCAGGCGGCTTCAAGAACGAACCCCCTTGGCTTATTCCCCCCAAAAAAAAAGACTTAAGCCTTGTATTTTTCTTGATGATTATACGTCGAAGCCTCTTAACCTTCTAAGAGTAATTTCATGTTTTTTTTTTTAATCTTTAATCATTAATCCTTTCTGTGATAAAGTCTGAGGATCTCTCTCTTTATGCAGAGGCAGAGATTGTGGTCCGACCACGCAGTCGCCAGCTTAGAGGAACGGGATTTGCGTTTTTTTTTTTTTAGTTTATGATAATGGTCAAGCTGTGTGGTGATGAGGAGGTGACGAAGGTGTTAGCCTGATGGTTTTTAGCTGCTGGAAAGGGACAGATGCAGCTGCTGCTGCTGCGCCTGCTTCAGGGATATATACCTTATCAGAGGACTGCTACTGCGGCTGCGTCAGGCATATATACCTTACCAGAGGACTGCTGCTGCTGCTGCGCCTGCTTCAGGTGTATATACCTTACCAGAGGACTGCTGCTGCTCCTCCTCCTCCTGCTTCAGGTGTATATACCTTACCAGAGGACTGCTGCTGCTGCTGCTGCGCCTGCTTCAGGTGTATATACCTTACCAGAGGACTGCTGCTGCGGCTGCTTCAGGTATATACCTTACCCGAAGAGCAGAGATCGTCTGTTTGAAAGATGAATTTCGGTTCTCATTTCTCACACTTTATACTACACAAGAAACAGGGGGACTTAAAATAGCTGTTGTAATATTGCAAGTATAGATTTATGTGCAGGTATGTGAGAGGTCTTTTTTACATATCTGTACTTTTTTAAGTAGACATTATTACCATCCGAAGTGGTGATTTTCGTTAGGTCTTGACCGTGTGTGCGTGTGTGTGTGTGTGTGTGTGTGTCGGGGGGAGAGAGATAGATAGATAGATAGTTAGAGAGAGAGAGAGAGAGAGAGAGAGAGACGTGAGAGTGTGGCTGGCGTCACAGCCCCACTCACCCAGCTGTACCCCGAGGGAGATGTGGGGGTGGATACACACACATACCTCTCTACCTCACTCGATTTCCTGACCATTGTCTGCAAGAGTCCTGATGTGTTGATTCACCCCGTGGCTGAGGAGGAGAAGTCTCCACTTGGGGACGGAGAGGTGGTGGAAGACCTCCTCCTTCTCCTCCTCCCTCTCGTCTCATAGACCTCGGTCCTCCCTCCCCACCCCCTTCCTTACCCTCCACTTGGGAACGGGGAGAAGACCTCCTCCTCCTCCCTCTCGTCCCTTAGACTCCAGTCCTCCTCTTCCCCCTTTCCTTATCCTCCTGTGATGTCTCATTATCGTGTTTTCGGGTAATAATTTTGTTCCACCCTTCGTTCCACTTATTTATTTACGTATTCCACTCCACATTTCGATCTCGTTTCCTTCATCGTCAGTGCTCCACGACTCCACCACCTTCTGCTGCAGTCAGTACTTTGCTGTCCCTTCCTTGTCCTGTTTATTGCCACCCTCCCTCCTCTGTACCACCTCCTTCCTATTCTGCTTCTCCACCACCACTACCACCACCACCACCACCACCGACGCCATCTCCTCCGCCTCATGAAGCTTCTCCTCCTACACTCACCTTCTCACTTTCCTCAAGGTTCTCCTCTTCCTCCTCGCCACCACCATCATCATTACTATTATCGCCCTCCTCCTTGCTCTTTTTCCTCCTCCTCCTCCTCCTCCTGCACACACCACCTCCAGAAACAGGATTACCTTTGTTAATCATTGGGTTTGATCGTCCTGATGTTGGGGTAGGTCATTGCTTCTCTAAAAACCGACCTGTCTCTCAAACACACTGACTCGTCGTTAACCGTCACCAGTCATACTAGCAGGAAATGCCATTTTCTTTAAGCAGCCAAAGAAAATCGTATAATTCCAAATACGTAAATATATGTAAATATATGTAAATTAATATTCAGGGTTGCTTATTTTGTTTCTTAATCCTTTCTTTAGGCTGTTGGAAACTATTTGCTCTGACATATTTTTTTTCTCTGCGTGATTCTTGAACGTGTCTGTTGTTCAGAGGACTTAGCACTTCGGTGACATACCCTTCGTCAGCTGTGTCGTCACCCGGGGAGTTGTCCTCCACCTACAGTTCATTGTATTATTTTCCCCAAGAAAATCTTTTAGGGTCATGGAAATCCTGAAAGAGTAAAATCTCAAATCCGTGGCGGTCTGCAGGGACTGGTATCATCGAGTACAGTACCAAAGAAATAAAAGGGACTGGAGAGAGAGAGAGACGTACTTTGCAAGTTTACCCATGCTTGATCCGTGACAAGGTGATGATATTGACCCTAGAATACTACACCACTGAAACTTTGGTAATTTTAGGTCACTTTTGGTGAGGATAAGTAAGTAATGAGGTCTGCCGGGACGATGGGAGACAATCAGGCCTTTGAGGAGCGGTATTTTTTGCTAATATATATAGTCTCATCATTATTCTGTACTGTTGATGATAATTGTATTTTTCTCTTCTTGCCTTTCAGGGTCGGCTGGGCAGCCTGGTCCGGAGTGGGGAAATGGAGCGGTGGCAGGAGGTGGTGCAGTACCTAGGGCTGCCCAACCCGCACCACACCCAGGCTCCGCACCCGCCCATGGCCGCCCACAGCGCCTCGCCCACGCACAACCACGGGCACGGGCCGCCCCTCCACCACCCGCACGCCCTCTACCCTTCTCATGACACCTCCCCAGCCACCCCGACGGCGCCCGTGCCCAGGGGCGTCCTCATCAACAACGCCACACTCCCACCGCCCATGTCCGACCCCATGACACACAACATCACCTACACCAACAGCATGGGTAAGTTGCTACCTCCTTATGGTTTCTCTCCTCCCTCACCACCCAGCACCACCCGCAACCTCTGCCACCCCATCATTGGTGCCTGGTACGTCAGCCCGTCATTCATTACCTTCTCTCCCTTCGTCAGCAGCACCCGTGTTGCAGAGAGTCGAGCCTGGGGCCCCATTACCTCTGTCAATACGGGTCCCCGACACGCTCTCTGCTCTCCCGTGTTGATTGATGGCGTAAAAGTGTATCCCCCAGTGTGTGTGTGTGTGTGACTGTCATAAAGTCCAGCCAACCTCAGCTAATTACACAAGAGGTACGCAGATAGAGCACCCCCCCCCCAGCGCGGCAGGATGGATCTGTTATATCACTTTTGTTTTCAGGTAAACGATTATAGGGACTGAAATGTTTACGGTGCGCGTATGGGCGGTGTGCAGTGATTAAGACCGGGTAGAAGGTGCACCATGGCACTACTTAGATAGTGAACTTTATCTGTTACTTTGGGAGTTACTGCGACACAGCTGCAAGAGTGAAAAACGACAGCTCCGCTGCACGCCCTCGTCTCTCAGCCCCTCGCTGTTCTCTTGACAAATTGTGCAGCTCAGTTTGGCTCGCGTAGCCCAGTTCTCGGTGCAGATTGATGGATCATGAGTCGCAATGTTGCAAGCCATTTTACGAAAGCTCAGATATACCTTTCATATTCAGAGACTGGGTTCCATGACTTCTTGGTGTTTGTAGGAGTAATGTGTTTGGTGGGAGAGTGTAGTGCATGGGTGTGAGAGTGCGTTGGTTGTGTCCGCATTTGGTCGCTGCTTCCCATAGCTTGTGTGTGGAGACCAGGCATACGAGGATCGGCCGTTGTGATACTACGTTCTTTATATCCTCGCACGGCAAAGATGTTGGATATCTCTCTCGTCATTCATTTGTCCCCTCCTCTTCGCAAACCTGTCCACCCTTAGGAACTCGAGTGTCCAAACACCCGAGGACTTTTGTATTGATTCCAGATGCACTCTTTCCCGGATATTGTCTCTTTTGTCTTGCCTTCCAGCCTTGTTGACCGTGGCTGGAGGCATGACTTTGCCCAGGCCAGGACGGCGGCTCTAAAGAAAAAAATGAGTGTGTATATATTGTGTGGATGATAGTGATAATGATTATATTACTGATAACAAAGATAAGAATAGTGGTAACATTGATGATAGAGATAAGAATGATAATGATATTGTTAATAATGAAAATGGTAATGATGATAATGATAATAACGATAAATGTTAGTTGAATTAATTGCAGCCACAGGTGAAAAGTGTACTTAGAAGGTACATACAGCATAAACGCTGGGTTTATATAGATAGTGGAGGCTCATACACACTGCTAATTGACGATGATGATGAGGGCGGTTATCTTAGATGGGGCAGTTCATGTAGCGGTATGTACGAGCTCGGGTGGGGTGGGTTCAGTGCGTTTAGTGGTGCCGGACGTCAACCTGGGGTAAAGGAGCCACAGGTGGCAGGAGGTGGTGATGGTGGCGGCGAGGTGAGGGTGGTGCAGTAGTTGCTTCCTGAGGTCTGATGAGGTTTCAGAGAGTCGCGAGGGGCCATTGTGCGGAGTGCCTCTCCGTAGGTGATACCGCAAAAGCCCCTACTCTGAATCTTTTATAGTACAGTAGCCCGTATTGTGTTGCGGGTAACGAGAAGGACCAGGCAGGGGAGGAGCTGATGAGTTTTGGGGAAGGGCGGAAGTTCCGTAGATGATTTTGAGGCGAGGCGAAGGGAGACCAGTTGTGTCGGTTTGAGTCGGCATGTTCGTTACTCCCAGCTTACTCTGTGGTCCAAAATAAGCTTGGTCGACTGGTCGATCTGGAAGGCTTCAACAGGATCAGGTTCTTCGGAGAGAGCTACAACGGGACTGGATCCATTAGAGAGGGCCTTTATAGGACTGGGTCCATTAGAGAGGACTACAGCAAGACTGGGTCCATTAAAGAAGGCTACAACAGGTTTGTGTGCGTTAGAGAGGGCACCAACAGGACTGGGCCCACTAGAGAGAGCTACAACAAGACTGGGTCCATTAGAGAGGTCTACAATAGGACTGGGTCCATTATTGATGGCTACAACAGGACTGGTTCCATTAGAGAGGGCTACAACAGGAGTGCGTCCATTAGGGATGGCTACAACAAGACTGGGTCCATTAGAGAGGGCGACAACAGGACTGGGTCCATTAGAGAGGGCTACAACAAGACTGGTTTCATTGGAGAGGACTACAACAAGACTGGGTCCATTAGAGAAGGCTACAACAGGATTGGGTTCATTAGAGAGGGCTACAACAAGACTGGGTCCATTAGGGATGGCTGCAGAAGGACTGGGTCCATTAAAGGTGGCTGCAAGAGCACTGCGTCCATTAGAGGAGGCCGCAACTGGACTGACTGACTGACTGAGAGTGGAGGGTGTGCTGGCAGCAATACGCCCGGGTGCGGCTATGGTGGCAGCGAGCGTAGTAGCAGCCTACCCCGCTTGGTAGGGTAGCTCACACTAACTCAGCATCGCAGTAGGTCAATATTTCTCTTCAATGTCCCGCCACCATACATTTTGGGATAATTTAACCTAATACTGCGGTTAGCGATATTGTTATTGCGTACGTGGTGGGGGCCATCCTTCCCCGAGGCTGCTGGTCGCCGGGCTGCCGCCGGGGGCAAATGCTGCCTTGACCATCGACCGTGTCCCGTCTCCCACCCACTGTTATATTTATGTTGTGACCTAATGATGATGATGGCACCAGACCCTACCCTACGCTCAGGGGGTTACGGGAGGAAGGTGATCACCCGGGGCCAGGAATTAAGACTACCGGGGTAGACGAAGTGTAGAAGCATTAAGAGAAATTATTGATGAAATAATACAGAAAATATATGGGTCGTAAAAAAACTTAGGTTTTATAAGGATTATCTTTTGTTGCCATCTTTGCTGTTACGCTCGTCGTCCAACCCCCACCCCTCGCCCCCACCCCCGCCCTCTCTCTCTCTCTCTCTCTCTCTCTCTCGAACTGCCCCTGAGGGCCGTTTGCCAGCCCTGCCCTGACCCACAGAGAGACCGCGTCGGCTCTTGGCTGACCGGAATGGGATGGTTAGATTTCGCGTATATACATATATATATATATATATATATATATATATATATATATATATATACACACATATATGCACACACCGTCACGCTCTTAACCCGGCCAGGCAATATTCCAACCTGCGGGTTGAAATGTTGTTTGGGGGCAATTTAGTCCTATAATAAAGCATTGAAATTATTTGACATTTGAAGGATTTGTTGATAATTAGTTTCGGCTGTATTATTAGGTATCTGTTGGTCTGGGGAAGGTTTTGTGAGATAATTTCCCATGATCGTTTCAAGTACAGAAGTCTTACATTATGGTGTAGTTTAGTTGTAAATCAAAAAGTTTTTCCGGCCACAAAATACCTTGAACTATTACTTGCAATTTTTGGCATTTTTTCTTGGGTTAATAAATTTAATTGAAAACCTCAGTATAAGGACTATTTTTCATGCTCTGTAAGAATCTGTGGTTGATATTTGGTTTGGGAGCCATTCAGTCTTGTAATTAAGTATTAAAATCATTTGATTTTTGAAAGATTTTTTTTTTTTATGTTCATTAGTTTCGGATTTATTGGGTGTCTGTCGGTCTGGGGAAACATTATCAGATATATCCCATGGTCATGTCAAGTATAGAGGCCTTTCATTATGTTAAATTTCAGTTTTTAAACAAAAAAAAAGTTTTCGGGTATAAAAATCCCCAAGAACTATGAAATGTAGTTTTTGGTATTTTTCCTAGGTTAATGGATTTCCTTAAAAACCTCGGTATAAGGAGTATTTTTCATGATCAATAAGAATCCGAGATTGAAATACTGTTTTGGGGCCATTCATCGAAAAAAAAAAAAAAATCTTTGGGTAATAGACTTTCTTGAAAGCCTCAGTATACAAATTAGTTTTCATGCTCAGTAAGAATCTGGGGTTGAAGTGCTGTTTGGGAGTCATTTTGTCCCGTAATTATGCTTTGAAATTATTTGATGTTTGAAAGATATTTATTTTTTGTTTCATCAGATATTTTTTTCGGGGTATCTGTCGGTCTGGCGAAGCACTTTATTTCCCATGATCATTTGAAGTATAAAGAAGCCTTTCATTATGTTATATATCAGTTTTAAAACAAAAAGTTTTTTTCGGGGAAAAAAAAATACATTCTGTCCTTGGAATTGGTTGAGTAATTGTGTATTTTCATTTTTGATGCCGTCGGTGTTACACTCCGTAGTGTTAATCAGCCTCTCTGGAGTGGTACAGAACAAATTTGCTTAGGGTTGGGGTTGTGTGTGTGTGTGTGTTTTGTACTTTTGCACGCTGGGTGTTTTGCTGTCGGTGATTGTTGCTCGCTGGTATGTTTGTGTGGTTCGTGATTGCTGGCTGCATGCACAACAGAGCGTTGCAATACTTTTTAGCGTGGATGGTGCCACTCAGAACAGATGGCTCTACGGAGAAGTGTTTTCTTTCGTTGAAGGGTTTCTGGCATTTGTGGGCATATGTGCTTTGGATGTCTGGGGGTCGGCAGAGTTAATGTGTCACTGGCTTGCAGAATGCGATTTCACTTCACCCTCCAAGCTTCGAGGAATCAGATGACGTGTGGTGTGCTGTGATACCTTAGAGGGGCCACCTCAGACACAAGCTGCTGTTTCCTCCCAGCGTGTTCGTGGCCCCCAGACACTGTCTTGAACTGGGGAGATTCAGGTACAACGAACGGCATTGTTGGCAGCACTGAATTCAGAACTCCCTGGAACAGCGTCAGAGAGTGAGCTGTTTCGATCAGCTGCTGTGCTGGAACCCACGCTTCAAGCCAGTCTGGTGCCAGGATTCTAAACGGTGAAGGCGGACTTGACAGCTGAGATCGCTCGCTAAGGCCGCTGTAGATGTAGATACTCCTGCTTCTTCTACGCTAGACGCTAGCTCTTCTCTGTCCAAAAATATAGGAGCAAGATCTAAAGGTTTATGACTGACCCTGCTGCTAACAAACCTGGTGCTGATGACTTATGCTGTTAATCAGAGGGAATCAATCACACGCTACCCTCACCATGCCAAGAGACACAGAGGAGAGTGATCCATCATAGCACTGAGGAAGAAAATTCACATTTTCCCCTCACATCCATTCAGGCTTTATCAAGCATCGGTAGAGCGCGTTCTCAGCTTTGGAAGGAAAGGACTTCTTCGTCCAGGTCGCTCTCCTGTGACTGACGGGAGAAATTTGGAACGTAGATAGTGATTTCATACAAATAACTCTAGTGAACGATGCTGGAAGGAGAATAGTGAGATGGACGAGTAATGTTGCGCTGAAGGATAGGAATTCCGTAGTGCAGCGCCAAGACATTGAGAGTGTGTGAGGTCGTGTGCGGAGGCAGGTTGAGATGGTCTGGGCAGATATGGAAGGTAACATCTGAGACGAAGAAATGCGTGATGCCGAATGTGGAGGGAAAGAGAGCTATGTATTGGCTGAGAATGTGGGAAAGAGACCCTGAGAGGTAGTATGAAAGCTGAGAAAACAACTAGTGAGGTTGCAAGAGACCGTGCAAGCCTTCTTGGAAAGTGACCATCAGGTGACCGTGCTTAACCCACGCAAGCGTAGAAAATGACCGTTGAAAAAAAAATGACAATAACGTTTATAATAATGATGGTTGTGACGGCAGGTTTTCACCACATTTTCAGGTAATAAAGTCCACGCATTCTTTACTGGTAAAGGCATAACTGTTTTATTATTGGCGCGACTATCATCCAGATAATGTATATTCACATGGTCCTTAGTATTTTTGTATATTACAGTAAAATTATCAACAGAATATTGAATTTTTCCGTGTCGCTATCTTCGATAAAAGTACATGTATTGATAATTAAGTTGATAAAGGACTTATGTCAATTCTAAAAGTATATGTAGTTGATAAAAAGTACTTAACACCGAACATTTTATATATATATATATATATATATATATATATATATATATATATATATATATTTTTTTTTTTTTTTTTCCATACATATTCGCCGCTTCCCGCGTTAGCGAGGTAGCGCTAAGAACAGAGGACTGAGCTTTAGAGGAAAAATCCTCACTTGGCCCCCTTCTCTGTTCCTTCTTTTGGAAAAGTGAA
>JAYMFT010198235.1:0-11728 GCA_038088735.1 Panulirus argus
ATATATATATATATATATATATATATATATATATATATATATATATATATATATATATATGAGAGAGAGAGAGAGAGGATTCTGCTGAAATGCAGGAAGTGACCGAGGTGTGTGTAGACAACATGAATATTCTTGTCCCGCTTTTGGTGTAGGGGGAAGGGGAGTATGTCTCTATGTATATGACGGGTGGGGTGTATTGTGTATTGGGTTACGGTGGGGTGGGCTGTATAACTGTGTCTTGTGGACGCATCCTTCTTGTGGAAGGGAATGGCGTATGGATGCTTGGGGCATTGTGTCTACCACTGTCGTGAGAGATGAGTTGAGGAAAGGATTCAGAATCTCGTATGTATGTATGTATGTATGTATGTCAGATTCTACTAATGTCTCTGCTGTATTTTGCTCTGGTAACTTCACATGGTATTGTATCGTGATTTATCATAAGGCTCTGTTGTGGTACTATATCAGACTATACGGCGCTGACTGCATTGGGCTGAACAACTATATTCTATAGTACTCTTCATATTTAGCTGTTCAGATTATGGTTAATCAGTCTATATAGTTTCCAGAGACATGAACACAGAACACACAAATTAATAGGTAACAAGACCCATTGGTTTGCAATAGGGCTTTTTGTCAAAGGAATTGATGATTTCTCATCAATTTTGTCTAGTTGATGATGATTCGTTGACTACAGTTGAACAACTAGCTTATTCTTAAATGGGTCTATTCTTCCTGTATTTTACGACGTGTGCAGAGGTGTCTCTAACTTCTTTGTATGTAATCATATCTTGTTGTTCGACCCGCACCTATTCTGAACAGTGTACCTACACAGTGTGTGTGGCATAGATCCACCCCTTTGTAGCTGAAGGGGCAATGTTGATACGGCGATATGAATGATAGTGTACACACGATCTCGATCTCTCTCTCTCTCTCTCTCTCTCTGTACAAAACCTATGGGATGATCGCCTTACCCATATACTAACTGGCTCCCAGTGTGTTCAGGTTCTATTTTACCGGCCCGAGTCCTAGTCAGTTTTAAACTCCCACCGACACACACACACACACACACACACACACAAGGTTAGATTTCGTGTTTTCCGAAAATGGTAATAATCATTTTTTTCCCTCCTTCTCACAGATATGTTATTGACCTTTCCTCAAACCGTATATCGTAAAGACATTTTTTTCAACCTGTCTTCTTTTTTTTTTTCATATCCTTTGACTGATAACAGTATCAGGCTAAGAGGGAATATATATACGTATATATATATATTTTCACATGTTATGATGTTGTCATTTCAGGATGTGTTTTGTTACATCCACGACTGAATTTCCTCAGCTCTCCGCTTTGCTCAGTGTTTGGGATCAATAAGATAGAGGTCCACACTGTACCTTACAGATTTAATAACTTTCCAACCGTAGTCATAAAGATATATAGACAAACACAAACTAAAACACTCTAGATAGAAATTATTTGTCCGAAATCTTGAAGAGGACCTTGGCTAGCGACAGTCCCACACGAGGTGTTCGAGACGAGGCTTCCACCTCTTCATTATGTCCTCTTGTGCTTCGTCTTCGTCTTCTTCTTTCTCTTCTTCTCCTTCCTTCCCTTCTACTTCTTCAAAGTCTTCTTATTCTTCATTTCCATAACGTTTTTCTTTTACTGCCTTTGATAGGGGAGACATGTCCACTTTGTAAACATACATATATTCCTTACCCTCCACAAAGCTAATTAGTTGCGTAACCTGACGCTTTAAGCTTCTATTTACAAGTCAAATTCCCCCTTTTCAGGAATGCCAGATGAAGCTGGTACTCATTTTATACAAGGATAACATTAGGTGTATGATGCCAAGATATTATTCATTACTTGAATGATAATATCAACTAGTAAGTAAAATGGACTATTTTCCTTGGTGAAGAGAAATGCTGTACAAATTTCAGTATACGTATCTTGTTCCTATTGTTGGTGTTTGTACTGATTTAAGTTTACTTTAGAATTTTCTAATGTAAGTGGCCGTAACACTGAGGGATTAATCCTGAAGATGAAAACTAGAAGACTGGTTGATGCTGATAATGTTTAGACAAGAAAGCAGTGTAGGAGATGAGGCTTCAGTGTAGAGATTTAAGTCATGAGAGATGTTAGGCTTTTAGGGCAGAGAGTTAGTATGCGTATAAGGAATTCCAAGACATGAAAAGTCTGGATACATTTCCCAAAGGGTAAATCCTCCGTAATGTTCGTGCGGGAGTTGCCACAGAGTTGACAGAGATGTTTAGTCACACGAGATGGGTCAGGGATGCTAGAACCTTTAGGAAGAGAATATGTTAGAAATCCAGCCATCCAGAGAGAAGCCTCCTCACCTCTTGAAGTCTGGGTACATGACAACACTTTCCCCCTATACGCCACAACACAAATATGTGTTGCGCGTGTGTCATTGTTTTGCGCATAAGATACGACCACTGTTTCAGTCTCTCGAAACGTGGGTTCGAATCCTCTCTTTTCACACTACTCCTACATTAAGCATTGTGCTTGAATCTTTCAAAATCTCCTTCCAAAATATGGTTTCCTTTCACGTCTCCCATAATCTCTCCTGCTTGTAGACAAACGGATACCACACATGAGAGAGAGAGACACACGCTGGGAAAACAGACATCAGTCTCCCCTTATCTCTCTTCTGGAGTTATATGTAAACAGGAGAGAACTCGAGAGACTACAAACGTGTCACGGTCCAAGTTCTCAGACTCTGCACTAAACATATTGCTCCGGGGTCGTGTCAGACAAGCGTTCACAGACGAAACGTTCCGGGGCTTTGGCTATATTAGTAGTCTCTAGAAATCGCATGAAGTCCTTTGGGAAAAACGCCCCCCATTTCGGAATAGTTTAGAAAACTCCTCTCAGTCGGGCTGTAAGGAGAGAGAGATTTTTCACCTGCTATCTTCATTCTTAATTATGTACAGTTTTAGCTTTTTTTTTATGATAGCCTTTTTTTTAATATGGATGCCTAGGCGAGAGGGTTAATTACATAAGCTCATTAGTCATAATTAGTTGGGAATCATTTCTATACCAAAACTACTCATACGTAATGCCAACGCTGCTTTGATAAAGAAAAATAAAAGAAAGTTCTGAATACGAAAGATAAAATCATAAACTTTTCCCGACTTGCTAATCATCCAAGTTGGTCCAAAACTTCTTAATTAACTTTTTTTTTCCCCCCCCTTGGCGAGGTATAATTAGAGTTAATGAGAGAATAACGAACGCTTCTCCGGGACTGACATATAAACATTGACAGTAGGTCGACATGACTAAGTTTCACAGCTCTCATAAAAGAGAGACTGTTAACGGGTGAGACAACGCCTGTTGAGAGGAGCAATTGGCGCTGGACGCCATGCTAACAGGTATAGGGTACTGTTGCATTGAAGATGTGGGTGTGTGTGTGGACATTTGCTGACTGTGGATGAGGGTAGAAATGTGGCTAGCTCTTCATCTCACAACGTGTGTGTGACCATTCACTTGTACTGTACGGAGAGAGAGAGTTCTACACTCATGGGAGGCGCCCTCCCTCATCTCTTGAACATTCTCTATCATCTTGCGAATTCCTTGGGGGTATGAAGGACTTCAGAGGACTATAATTCTTTTCGTGAGTGTTATCTAGAAAAAGATGGAAATTCTTTTGATGCGAATGGAGATCATGTCTGTCACTTCTTTTTTCTTGGGTGAAAAAAAGAAAATGCATGGAACAAACGTCTTAATCCCCATATTTGATATACTTGTGCATCAATGATTTTCCTTAGTCCTGAACAGTTATCAGATCAAGACTTGTACGTATTTCCCCAACCCTCAAGTAGCTAAGTCTTAGGCAGTGTCAGTGACAAAGTCTGAAACGCCACGAGTCTTGTCTTAGACTTCTGGCGAAGGTGTACGAGTCGTGTTTAGCATCCCCATGGAGGCTCGTGTGAGAGAAGGTGTCCTCCCTTCCCCCTTTGAGAATGTTACCATCCGGGTGACTGATGTCCCTGGTACAGGTGGCTACGGCTAGCACGTCCCTACGTTAGCCACGGCGGTGCTCGAGTCAGCGTAGTGGTGGCAGTGAGGAGGAGGAGGAGGAGGAGGAGGTGCTGGTGCTCCGACAAACAAAGAGAGGGTCGGTTAGATCTCAATGATATATATTCTTCCAACGTCTCGAGAAACTCTGGACCTGCTCGCGTCCTTCATACATATATTCAGCACGGCCAATACAAGTCCCTTCCTTAGGCTTTCAAACGATATTTGTGAGGCATCTCCCTCCTCCTCCTCCTCCTCCTCCCTCCTCCTCCTTCAGACATGAATACCGTAAGATGTGTGTGTGTGTGTGTGTATGACGACGAAGACGACGACGACGACCTCTGGCAAAGGAGTGGAAACACAAGTTGCGACTTTCCTGACGATGAAGAAGAGAAGAGAGTGGAGGGAAGGGAGGTCCGAGGGAGGCGAGTTTAATGACGACTCGTTCCCACAGTCTGAGATCGTCGCCTCCTGAGACACTCGTCTTTCCATAGTCTATCGTCTGTGATAATCTATCGTATTCTCATGGCACTAATTTCTGTTATTGTCCGGTGTACTTACCAACTCCGTCACCCAGTTCCTGGAGTGTCTGTGTGTCCGTCTGCCATTCTGTCTTTGTCTCTCTGTCTACGCCCTACTTGTGTCAAGTCCCCCCTTTACCCAAATTGGTGGATTCTGACTCGCATTTGGGAGAGAAACGAAGCGAAATATCATAAGAGCCAGCGGTCCGTTACTGTCTGCGTCGAGTCGCCGCTATTCCGTCTACTTCGGATCACTTTGTATTCAACATGTTCGGGAGGCAAGCCTATGGGCATTGAGGGTTGGGGCGCGGGTCAAAGGAACCCATTCTTCCGGCTGCTTTATGCCACAGATGTGCCCGAAGTCACACTCCTCAGTTCGTGTCCCGTGCGTATGTTAAGGCTTGGCTGGTGTTGTCGGGCGAGACGGTAGGTAGAATGTTAGATACGACTAACGGAACGTTAGCTTAAAACTAACGAAATCTAACGTGATAGAAGAGAGAGAGAGAGAGAGAGAGCTACGTAAAGTAATAGTAAGCTCGTGATTCGCTTGAGGGCATTTCGAAGCTAATAGCAATGCGAAGCTAAACTGTAAATTACCAATTACGTAATCAAAGCTCATGCATTTTAACATTCATCTCGAAAACGATTTACGTGAAGTCAAAACAGTGGAAATTCATCTCGGGGTTTATCATGTCGGACCAAAAACGTATCTAAGCGAGCATGGAAAGTATTCGAAATTGCAGCGCCTGAGCGGTGATGATCTCCAGTACCACCTCTGGTCCACAGATGGCACTGAGTGTGTTTGCCTAACCCGGCAACAACGTCCCTTTATCCACATGCCATTCACGGATGCCCTACGGGAGTTTGTAACCTGCATCCCTTGCGTTTTCCTTTATGTCTATGCAAATTTTATGTCCACGCGCAATTCTTTTTTTTTTTTCTTAGGGTCAAAATCAACATGCAAACCCAGGTCGAACTTTCGCGTGAGATGAGACATACATATTGGGCTTTTTAAATCCGGCTGCGTATGTCTCGCAAAGACATGTATAACCAACAGTGTCAGTCCTGAGTGGCAACCCATGTCCAAAATAACCCAGATTTTCGATACATACGACTGGGGTGGGAGGGGAAAGGAGGGGCGAGGAGTGTGTGTGTGTAGGGGGGTGTTATTTGAGGTTGCCAGACACCTGCGGACTTAGAACATTTGAAAAGTAGTAATTCAGGAGGGAGAGCTGGTGAAAAAGAAGAAGAAAAGGTCATGAAAAACAAAGTACTCCTCGTAGTAGGGTGTAAAATGTTTATATATTTTGGAAGGTCCCTGAAAAGGGATATGAACCCTTGTCTTTTCGTTTCGTTTCAGACATCCCTTTTAAGACTTTCTGATCGTTCTAGCCCTTGCGAAGCTTTATCAAGCTTGATCAAAGTACATCAAGCTTACGAAAGGTCGTCAGAGTTTTATTATAATTCCCAAGCAAAGTGAATCTCCATTGTAAATACATGCTTCACTCTCTCTCTCCTCTGTGAACTACGTCGAAAGAGCTCGCTGGGATGTTATCGTTGTTCTGTTATCATCTCGTTATATCACGTGTTATCATCACACAGTATATCACGTATATCTATACCGCTACGTTAACTTAGGAATATATGTGTGGGTGATTATACAGAATGTGATTTCTACCGTATGTTCAGGCGTAAACGTGTTTCCTTGTACGGAAAACTTTGAAAGTTATTGAAAAATCTCGCTGAAAACCAAAATAAAAGACCAGTTCTAATTGCCAGCATACGAAGGAAAAAAAAAAAAAGGACGTATTTGATTTCTCATGACAGAAAATAATCTTGCTTTCAGTTCTCGGTGTAGGAAGAAAAATATGGAGCGCAAGTCGTACGTTTTCCCCCTCCTCAGATGTGTCGTTAGGATTTCCCCAGGAAGAATCGGGAGGAAGTTTCTCCTCCCAGTATACACTTGTTAGTCTGCCTCCTCCGCCGCCCCCCCCCCATCTCCCCCCTCCCCCCCCCCCTCCCCACTTGACACGCGTCGTCGGCTACACTTTAGCTTTTATTGCTCCTGGGAGCTGGCGGACAAGGTCACTCGCTGCCCTCCCTCTCCCTCTCCCTCCCTCTCTCCCTCTCCCTCTCCCTCCCTCTCTCCCTCTCCCTCTCTCTCTCTCTCTCTCTCCCTCTCTCTCTCTCTTTCTCCTTTAGCTACTCCTCTCCCAGCGACCTCTGTTAGCTTCATCTGTCACCACCACCTCCTTCTACCCTTAACTCTTCCTTTTGCCCTTAACACACCCTTAGCACGTTCCAGTCCCCTCCCTTTGTCCCTTAAAAACCCCTTAGCGCGTTCCAGCACTTTTCTTGACCCCTAACTCTCCCCTTTAGCATGTCCCAGTCCCCCTTTAGCCCCTAAACCTCCCTTAACTCGTTCTATCTCCACCCCCTCTCCCACCAAGCCTACCACCCTCCCCTATTCCTTCACCCCCCCCCCTCCTTGGGGATAGGGGTGATTCCGGCCTCTCCCCCTCCCACGTGGGGTCCTCACCCTAGGGGGGGAGACATATATCATATGACTGTCTGTTTTCCCCCAACCAATTATAGGAAAAGGATTTTCTCTTTTTCCAATTTGTTTTGTTTCCTTTTTTTGACTTTCCTAATTTTGCAAAAAAAAAAAGAAAAGCAGATAAATGCTTTATTTCCGTTCCAGAGATTTATACGAGGTTTGTGATGTTTTCTTTTTAAAGAAAACCGATTTGTTTTACGTATTTTCAAGGAGTTAGTTAGTAATGAAGAGTCTGTTATCCATGGAGTCATTCAAAGTTAGTTATGTTGATTTATTCAATGTTACAAAAGACCCTGAGTGAGATTATCAAACACCTGCTTCAAACAGACCCTCACAACATTCTACCATCACAAAGTATAACACAGACTCTACGTAATACACAACCAGACACAAAACCACACCTACAAAAGGCCCTTCCGAACACACAAATACAAAATCTTGTCTTCACTTCACCTGCGAATGCAAGACCTTGTCTTTACCTCACTTGCAAAAGCCCTTCCTAATATACTTGCTGCACCTCATTCATAGCTCTGTGATCCAAGGAATTCCTCCCCTTTCCCCTCTGCTTTACCCCCTTTGCCTTATTTCAATCTCGACCTCCAATCTGAAACCCCAATCCTTCCTAATCCAATCCCAACTCCCTCAGTCCTTCGCTCAAAACTCCTCCCTCGCCACACTTTGTAAACTTGATATAGCTACCCAAGGACCCCACAGGATCTTAAAACTTTTAAAACCTTTTTTTTTTCTCTCTCTCTCTTTTTACGGGGCATCGGAAACCCCCCCTCAAGTTAATAAAACTTTCTTCGATCGTGTAACTTTGGTTCAAAGAGGTTTACGTCTGAGGAGGTTATAGATGGAGGCGCTGTTTATTGATAGAAGTACTTATAGATAAGTAAAGTACTTATTTTCTACAAGCTGAGACGACACGGGCGTCTGACCTAATCAAGGCCAACTCATCAACGATATATATGCATCAAGCCTCAGCCAGGTACCCATTTTATCGATCAAGTCCGAGGTGAGGATGAACAGCCGGGTTGACTGTGGACCGACTGCCACAACCAAGACTCGAACCTAGTGCGCGAGACCCCGGACGGCCCGTGAATGCGTGTCACGGTCAGCAGCGCTAACCGCTACACCACGGAAGTCCATAAATATGTAAGTGCAACTTAAGAACTTGTGAAGACATAGAACTTACCCAACGCTTGACTTGATATTGCAAATACCGCTCGCATATTTCTCTCTCTCTGTTAGCGAGAGTGAAGTCAAAACGCTTTCTTGTCCCATTCATTCTCCGGGCATCACCTCTCTCCAACAATCCCTTTCCCGTACGCCACCATGTTGATGCTCCCTCGCTCTCGGGTACTAGTTCGGCCTCTGCTCTTCTGCGCTGTCTGCATGATGTCCCCGCGACCCGAAGTTAGCTGAATCACCCGGTTTTAATATCCTCTGTCGGCGGTTTATCAGTCGCGAGTTACACCCACATGGTTTCCACGCCTACATCATTGGATATGATCGTTAGCATTGTGTTCATGCATCCCAATTTCCCTTCCCCCTTAAACCGGGGTTGTTTGTGTTGAGGGGGGGGTCTCCCCCCCCCCCTGTTCACTCGCATCTGAGCTGGCTCGTTATAGCAACTGTCCAAGCTTGTTGCTCCACCTTGTTAGGAGTTAACAGGTGGTGGTTGAGGAGTCATTAGCCGCACGATCGTTCCTCCTCGTGTAATACCAGAGAGGGACAAGGGCGTTAGTTAATTGACCCTCACGTGTTAAAAAAGGGTGACATTGTTGTCTGTCCTCCTCTTCTTCTCCCCTTTTCTTCCTTGTGCCTATCGTTTTCTTCCCCTCTCTGCCCTATCTCTATCCCTTTTCCTCCCCTCCCTTCTCTCTCCGTCTATGAAGAAAAAGATATACTTATTCAAAACACAATATGGATACTGAGGCTTCATATAACATCACTCGAATAACAGGCGACCAGCGTTCGTAACCGCCCTCCTGTCGCTCGTATATGGTTCCAGTCTCCATTAATGTCGCTTCATTTCGTTACCACTAATTTCACTTTCTTCTTTCATCCGTGTTTCTTGGGTGAGGTAGGGAAGGGAGGAGGGGGTGAGCTTCTCAGACCGAAGAAAATATTAGGGGGAGAGACGAGTGTGTGTGTGAGGGTACTGAGACAGACGTATGTCCTCTGGTCCACCACCCATCCCAGCCCCAGGGTCAGCTCGTTAGTACGTGTTGATCCTCCGTTACGGATGGGTATTTTGAAGGCGAGGACTTTGGAGGGTGATTCACTGACGTATCTCCCATCCCAACTCCAGGCCACACTAGACAATACACTGCAGGGGACAGCATTCCAAAATATACGTCTTTTGGGGGGGGATTTTTTTTTTTCTTTTTACCTAAAATCCCATGAAATCTAATGAAAGGTCGGAATCAAAGTGTAGGGGAGAAGGTAGGTATCAAGGCACCTCTTTGGGTAGGGACTGGACGACGAAGCAACGCGTCAATCGGTCCGAAAATGAGGGTATGGCGCTGGACCTCGGCTCTTGAAGAAAAACGGGAAGAAACTGAGGAAAGACAGCACGTCTCCCTTCGGAAGACAAGTGGAGGATTGGGCTATGAAGGGAAGAGAGGAGGAGGAGTGAGAGAAAGAGAGAGAGAGAGAGAGAGAGAGAGAGAGAGAGAGAGGAGAGAAAGAGAGATGTCAGAGAAAGAATATACAAGGAAGATGGGTTGGCAGAAAAGGTGGAAAAACGGAAAGGACACGTGATAAACTGTAGGTAGAGAGGAGTGAGAAAGAGAGAGAGAGAGAGAGAGAGAGAGAGAGAACGGAAAGGGTAGAACACACACAGCCCGATAAACGAAGGGCAAAGGGAGAGGTGGTTTCGCTACATAAAAGAGATTTAAGACGCAATTTGTTTAGCAATATGTTGTTACACTCTGCTGGGGTCATACGTTCTCTTAACCCCTTCCTCCGCCACCCCACCTTTCTCTCCCCCTCCCCCTCCCCTCCCCGGGTATGCTGGCGAGTATACATACCCTCCACGGGAAGGGTATACCCCCAGGAGGGAGGAGGAACTGTCATATGCCTCCGCTTCACTCCCCTGATCATGTAAATGAAGGCGAGAGTTGAGTTTGTAAAATTTCATTTTTAATTACTCGAGGAGAGAGAGAGAGAGAGAGGGGGGGGGGGGAGAACCACTGCAGGCAAAGGTGCAAATATTTGGCTCTGGAGTATGTTGTGTGTGTATGCTAGAGAGGGAGGGGTGTCTGGGTGTACGTGGGAAGGGGTGTTTGGGTGTACGTGGGAAGAGGTGTACGTGGGAAGGGATGTTTGTGTGTACGTGAGAAGTGGTGTACGTGAGAAGGGGTGTTTGGGTGTACGTGGGAAGGTGTGTAAGTGGGAGTGGGATGTACGTGGGGAGGGGTGTTTAGGTTGTGGGATGGGGGTGTTTCTGAGCGTGGGAGAGGATCATTTTGTACGTAGGAGAGAGATTGTCGTGACCAGGAAATACACTTCAGGCTTCCCTCCACCCTTTCCATCCTTTCCGACTACTCCGACCTCCATCACCTCCTTCACCCTCCTTCTCCCTTCCCCTTCCCCTCCCCCCTCCCCCCCTCCCAAACCTCCGTCTACTCCCTCCACCGCCGCCTCACTCTCGCCTCATTCTCCACCCCTGACTTCCCGCGTCCTGCACTCACATGCTGCAAGTTTGTCTGCAAAAGGCAATTTTCTCCGGCCGCGCGACAGGCTCTCCCGCTGGCATAAAGCACAGCTCTCTCTCTCCCTCCCTCTCTCTCTCTCTCTTTCTCTCTCAAGCAAGCAAGCAGGCAAGGAGTTCCGCTGGGGCTTCCGCGAAAAGTGTGCAAATGCTCTTTCCCTCAAATAACGATGTTTCTCACTTTGTTGCCGGGTCATGCCTCACACACACACACACACACACACAAGCCTAAGCCAAGTGTGTGTGTGTGTGTGTGTCTGTGTGTGTGTGTCTGTGTGTGCGAGTGCCTGTGTATACGCTCTAGTCCTGACAAGGACATAACTGGAACAATTTTCCCTACCTATCCCGACAAATGGAAATATCTGCGCGGGAAAACAAGTGAAAACGCCTGTTAATAATATGGAAATTAGGGAACATCACACTCGTTTCAGGTTGAAATGAAATGATAAAAAAAAAAGGGAGGCACCTTCTTTTTCACCTCATGAATATTCAGTAGACTCTAAATCAATGGATCAGCCAGACAACTGTGTCTAGATGATTTTCTAAAAACTCCATCCCTCGCTGTTGAGACCCCGTCAGCTGAATCCCAATTCATTTCCACAGAGTCCGGTATTTCTCAAGGTTCCGTCTAATTACGCGGAAGCTTCTACTGTCTCTGTTTGATTTCCAATTTGCAATGATAATGTGATTATAATGTAAATTCGTATCTGCATTCATAGAGAAATTTAATAGCGAGTGAGCCAAGGTGACAAGAGATTAAATGCATTTTTCCGTGAGCCAAGACGGTTGTCAGGTATTTTCTTTTTTCTTTTCTTTATATATATATATATATATATATATATATATATATATATATATATATATATATATATATATATATTTCTCTCTCTCTC
>JAYMFT010198246.1:0-11727 GCA_038088735.1 Panulirus argus
TATATATATATATATATATATATATATATATATATATAGGGGGTGGTGATGCTATTTCCTGTGGGGTGGGGTGGCCTCAGGAATGGATGGAGGATAGCAAGTATGAATATGTACATGTGTATATGCATGTGTAAGTTTATGTATGTATATATGTATATGTATGTATTGTGCAAATATGTGCATGTATGTATATATGCATGTGAGTGAATGGATCTTTCTTCATCTGTTTCCTGGCGCTACCTCACTAAAGCGGGAAACAGCGATTAAGTATAATAATAATAATATATATATAAAATATTATCAGCAATATACAGCCCTAGGACCCCTTTATGGGACATCTGTAGCTTTAAGGCTAAATGTTATGCAAGAGCAAGGAAATGACATACTCATATGGGGCAGGGTGTTCTCACTGGAATCAATCCTTTCTGTTCAATGAGAATGGCACAGAACCTTGCCAAAGATGATCTGAATGGGTTGAGAGGGCATTGTTTAGTGCTTGTCAGGTCATTTTATTATGTAAGCATTTTATCACCGCTGAGCTTGTTGGGGAGAGGTGGTCCATAAGTACAGGTTTCCAAAGCATATGGCAATGTCAGTTTTATATTTCCATTTGGAAGTTTGTGGTTGGTTACAGAGTTGTTTGGATGAAAAGGATCTTATGTTGCTAAAAAACTAAGTGCTAAGCATACTGATGTGAGATGGTAATGGAAGCATTTTTATTTTGCTTTGCAGGTGTTGAATGTTTGTGAAAGACTGACAGGATGCTATTGTGACAGAGCAGAGTAATACATGTACCAGAAGTGCAGAGTAATAAATGTACCAGTAATGCAAAGTAATGCATGTGGCAGTAGCAAAGAGTAATGTATTTACAAGCAGTGCTGAGTAATACATATGCCAAAAGTAGAGTAATACATGTGCAAGTAGTGTGGGTGATATTAAACAATACTCTCCAGTGACATCTGTGTTTCTCAAGGATTAATAATCTGACATAAACTTAAAGATATTCTAATATGACAAGAGAAATTATTTTGTGAACATAATTAGGTATAAACTAACTCTGATAAATCCACTACGCGTTGTGTGCAATACACGACTGCTTATGTGCCGCAGAGATAGGGTATGCCTCCAACTCAGAGCCATACTAGAAACCTGAGGGAGAATATTGTATTTATATATAAAAAGGATGAAGTTTAAGGCATAAAGGTAACAAATATCTGAAAAATTATATAAGCCTAAGATAGGTTTTTGAATAGTCTTTTGTACTTCTTTCTTTCAGACTGGTTTGTCATTTCCTGAAAAAAGTCTCATTCACTCACCTCCATTTTCTATATGTCATTTGTAATGCACCAAAACCAAAGTCCCCTATCTACTTGGCCCCACAGACCTTTTAAGTGTTTCCCCTAGCTGCTTCATGTGCCATGGTTCAGTCCACTGACAGCACATTATCCCCCTGCATACAACATTGCTCTGGCTCACTCTATTCCATGTATGCCTTCAACCTCTTGCACGTTCTGCCTCTGATCATTCAAAACCTTTTTCACTCCACCACTCCATCTTCAGTTTGGTTTTCTTCTTCTACTTGTTTGCTCCACTTCTGACACACGGATCCTCTTTGTCAACTTCTCACTCATTCTTTCCAAATGTCCAAACATTTCAGCATACACTCTTCTTACTCTCACACCTCTCCTTTACCCTTTTATTATTAACTTAATCAAACTAACTCACACCACATATTGTCCTCAAGCATCTATTTCTAACACATCTAACCTCCTCTGCAATCATCCACCCTCCTCTGCATATTCTTATCTATAGCCCATGCTTTGCATACATACATCACTGGGAATACCACATCTTCAAAAACATGCATTTTTGCTCTCCTGGACAACAAACTCTCTTTCCACACACTCCTCATTCCTCCCAGAACCTTTAACCCCTTAACTAATCCATGATTCACATCTGCTCTCATAGTTGCATTTGCTGCCATGTCCACTCCCAAGTATCTAAAACTCTTGACTTCCTCCATAATTTCTCCACTCAAACTAACACCCCAGTTACCCTTTACCATGACCCTCTGCCCTGCTAAACCTAATAGCCTTGCTTTTATTTATATTTACTCTCAACCTCCTCCTTTCACACTCTCTCCCAAGGGACTTGGAGAAAACAGTTTATGAAGAAAGACTGAAAAAGACCGATCTTGTGCCACTAGAGATGAGATGCTTATGATGTGACCTAATTTGAAGTACACAAAATTGTAAATGGATGACACAACCTAAATGACTTTTTGAGTTCTACTCAAGGATAAGAGAGCATGGATACTAGATCTAGAAACAAATTAAGATTAAATGTCAGAAAATACTCCTGCCAAAGGATAATTAAGGAACAGGATAAACTGCCTCTGGAGGCAGTTTCAAGAAAAACAATACTTCTAAGGTCAATATTGAACTTTACCAGGTACTTTTGAGGGCATGAAAAGAACTAAATTAGGTCTAATATCCCAGCTAACCTGCATCAACAATCTGACTAACCAGAAAGGTGGCACTTGTAAGTGAACTGGGTTAGAAGTAATATACTCCCACCACAAGTTGTTTGTTATTTCTCTCTAGCTAAGTTGAGGATATATCAGTTGTTTCTTGGTTGTTCATTTTATGAGAGGAAGTTTTTTACTTTACAGTTTCATTACCTAAAATGTATTAAAGAGCTGGGAACTTCTTTGGTGAAAACACTATGGCAAAAAGTTTTTTAATTAATTAGCAAAATTTTTCCTACTGGCTCAATTTGAACACAATTTAGACAATTCAGATGGCATACAATAAGCTATCCTGATAAGGTATGTTTCAGTGATTTGTTGCACCACCAAGGTTCAGCATATCCTAAGTTACATTACTCCTAAGGTAGGTGAGGTTGAATTACTCCAAGGTTAGGTCTGGACTGTGGTGTATTTCTGTGCATTTTACATATTTCTCCCCCAAGTTCTTTTCGTTAATGATTCTGGTTTGTGTTCTGAGTCTCCTGATGACAATTCTGTATAGTTTTACCTAGAAATAACGATTCCATGCTAGACTAATGATCTCACCTGTTTTAGTATTGTCTTTGAGCTCAAGGTTTCCGCTAGCTTGTATTACATTCTAGTACTTAGAGCAATATACCTGGTTAGGTCTATAGCACCTACCTATGATAACTGATTTAGCTAAGGTTGTAAAATGCTGACCTATACAGCCTTGAAGTCCTCATAGGGAATACCAGGAATTCTGTGATGCCACTGTGAGTAAATACACCTTCAGTTCTGTTCTTTCAAAGGACAGGTGGAAAAACAGGTTTAACACAACAATAATAAACTGAACAATTCACAAAGAATATTTAGACAATATATGTCACCTACTATCCTTCTACTTCCTTATGGTCTTATAGGGAAGGGTTTACCTCGGCAGACCTACTGTGCTGTTTATTATATGACGTCTTACCTTCGCCTTTGCCATCAGCTGATTACCAGCTGACAGACGACAGACGCCACACGGTCAAGCTGACCAGCTGACGTATATAAACATCACCTATACATATCTCCGTTCTTCATATATATTCGTTTTATCTCAAAATGCTTCGTTTACCTTATATTGCCTTAAACCATTTTGTAATGATTGTTGTATACTTTATGAAAAATGTAAGTGTACCATGATTTGTGTCATACGGAATTGCAAGATACCATATCTGTTATTCACAAAATAAGATATCAATAGGAATAATGTTGATATCATTTGATTTTTTTTCTTGTATTTTACGTTCAGAAAATGCAAATAGATACTCAGCTTTAGAGTGTAAAACACACCCTCAATTGTTGATTTCTATTTACAGACCTACTGAACACAGGGAAACAGATAACATTTAATTTCGTCTCTCTATACATTAGCAAGCCCTCTGAAAATACATAGGCGAAGTATTTTCTGAGAAGCAAAAGTCCTAGTTGGAACAGTATACAAAATGGGGTCAAAGCTGTATTTTACATAAAGGCTGCTATTAGGAACGAAGTATAACAAAATGCGGAATATGAAAAAAATCGATATTCAGGTAATCATATATTTTTTGTCTAAATGTAAAGTCATAGATAAAAAAGAACCATAGCATCAGTTGAAATCGACGTGGCCATAACAAACCGCTGTCAGCAGGAGGAGAGATTGGCAGAAGCAAGTGTATTGCACATATAACCAAGAGAAATACAGTGGACAATGATAGGTTCTTTCAAACAAATGAAAAAAGATGAGGAAGACGGTGGGTAATGGTGCAGAAGTAGTGTAACTTTAGAAAATACTTTATTTTAAAGATTTTTGAAACTTAATGGTCGGTAAGGAAATAGTAAATGGGAGTTGTAAGATAAAGATGATTGATGTGTAGTGTATAAATTTAGTCGGTAATGAAGGTTGAAGTACCAGTTAAGGGGCCTGACTGTATTATATTAGTGATGCCGTTTTGTAAGTTAGAGTGCTGCTGTGTGATTTGGATATTTTTTTCACAAAGAAGGCGGCAGTAGAGAGCGTTATGGATAAAAGGGAAAATGTGAGGTTAGCTTAAAGGTAGGTGAAACATTTGTGGAAATCAGGAAAACCCACGATGATTTTACCCAACTAAACAGCTTGCATATGCAGATTAAAGGGTTTTACTTAAGCCCATCATTTTTAGCAGGTGCAAATCGAATCTGGTTTTAAATTCGTGTATGGTACCGTCATTGATACATTTATATGGGATTGGGACAAGGGGGTTCAGAAATGTTTTTCACGTTTTTTAGATTTTTGTTTCGAAGTGTAGATAAAATGTTAGAATCTTGAGTTTCGTATTGCCTTGGACATTGACATTTTTAGGCTTTTTAAAGTAGACATGATTATAGCTTGTTGTGAAATATTTTATACCCACCATATATCTTTTTGTCAGCAGTATTACCAAGCACAAATGAATTTGCATTTAGTCCATAGAAAGGTTCCTTGTAATTTGATGTGGAGATTGCATTATCTTTGGACATGTGTTGAAATATCTAGTAAGTACTGTAATTCATTGTTAAATTTTGGATAGATGTGATTTTGCTATGTATACTGTATATATATTTTTTACTTGAGAAAATTTTTTCAGAAACACCTTCTCTTGTCACATTTGTACTTGACCACCGAGGGATCTACCACAAGCAGGCAAAAGGTTGTACTCAAATATTATTAACCAAAAAATATTGGTTCTGAACAACAGATGCTTTGTAAATAATCATTGGCATCTTCATGCATATACCTTACCTGTACTGCTGTGTAAACAAATATAGCTAATGCAGTAGTAGGAAGTGTATCGAACACAGCACATACGCTGCATTGTAATACTCCAGTAACAAGAATGAAATGTCTTTGCCTGTTAGAGTATGATATGCCATATTAGTAGATTTTATTGAGCGTTAATATTTATGAAGCTTGAATATATCACATGATTGATTGCCTTTTGTAATTGCCCTGATAGTATGGTAGAATAACATATTGACTTTTTCAGTTGATTTTTGTCAGTTAATATAGGTGCATTGAACTTTTTGCTAGCTTATGCTTTGTTTTCATAGTATTTTCTAATCATTATTAATATTGGTCAAAGGATATATAGTATGATTTTAGTTAAATATCCTGTTTCAAGTAGTTTAAGTATTTATGCGAAGTGAACTTAAACTACTGTACAGCACTGTATTAGAAATCAGGTTTTGGTTATTCATATTTAAAGGTATCATCTGTATTTAGGTTGCAAAATATGACTTCATCTTGATAAATTGTGAGGTTAACAGAAGGCACATTCACTGGAGCTGTAAAAGACATGCTGTCTTTTTTCTTTTCTTTCTTCTTTCTTACTCATTCACCATTTCTTGCATTAGTGAGGAAGTAACAGGAACAGATGAAGGAATGGCCTCACACACTTACATACACTCTGTAGCTGTCATGAATAATGCACTGAAACTCCAACCCCCTTGTCCACAGCCAGTCCCCACAGACCTTTCTGTAGTTTCCCTTGACCACCTCATATACTCTGGTTCATCTCATCGACATCATTTTATCCCCTGTATACAAATCACTCTGCCCTAGCCGCCTGAGCCATCATGGAGGGTGAGCACTCCTTGCTTGGCTCCTCCTTTTGCTCCAACTTTTTGAAACTGAAGGACAAGGATAGGGGGGGTTTCCCACCACCCATTTCCACCCCCCTTGAATTGCCTTCTGTGACACACAGGGAATACATGGGAAGAATTCTTTTTCCCCTATCCCCCTGTCTTTTCATTACTTTGTGTTTTTGGTAGACTTTAATACCGGTGTCAGACATGGGTTGTTATTTTCCAGGTTTTAAGTAAATTCACTATGCTTAATGTATCTACATAGCCAATATTGATACTTTAAAGCAGTATTAGCTTTACTATAATGATTGAAATTAGAAGTTTATCTTATTGCTGCTTACAGTATATGATACCTATATGGCAGGGTTATATAACTGTGCATTTTTTATTTCTAGTTACATTTTGCACTATACAAATATGGGAATCGTGTAAATTTTAATATATATGCATGATAATCTGGTGTTTGGCAATATATATATAGTATAATAGTATATTTTGAAATACTTTGTGGTTTTATATTGGTTAAGTGGAAAGGTAATAGCATGATGACTTGTTTTTGTTTACATTTATGTGGACCTCACTCAATACTGTCTGTGCTTCTTAGGGGGTGGAAATCCATACCACAATGTGGACAAGACAGCAGTGTTGCAGGAAGCGCGGGTTTTCAATGAGACTCCAGTGAATGTGAAACGTAGCTCCCATGTCCTTACAAAGATCCTTTACCTTCTCAACCAAGGGGAAACCCTTGCTACTAAAGAAGCCACCGATGCATTTTTTGCTATGACCAAGTTGTTCCAGAGTAATGACTTGGTCCTTCGACGTCTTGTTTACCTGGGGATTAAGGTTTGTTCCCTGTGAATCATAGTCACTTAATTGTTAGTTTATACGGTAGAAAATTATTGTCTAGTTTTTTGCTGTGATTTATGTTTCTTTCTAGGCTGTTTATTCTTCCAGTGCTTATTATACACATGAATGTCAGTTTTCTCAGATTCACTTTCAAAATTTCAGGAACTTTGCTCTGTGGCTGAAGACACAATCATTGTGACATCCTCCTTAACGAAAGATATGACAGGGCGAGAAGACCAATACCGAGCTCCAGCCATTAGGGCATTGTGCCGCATCACTGATGTATGTCTGCTTCATTCATTGTATTGAATACAGATTATTTGTAATATTTTTGTGACCTTACATAAAAAATTTTCACCCTCAAGGCGGCACAGATACTGCCAGAAATTGGTAAGCACACCTTTCCCTTGTCATTAGCTACTATCATTGACCTAATAAAGGTTTGCATCAAGGACTGCAAGTTTGTTTTTAATAATAAGGATTATTTATTGAGATTTGGCATGGTGATGGGAAATCCCCTTTTTACCATGTTGAGTAATCTTTACATGGAGTTCTTTGAAGCTAAACTTCTTCCCAGAGTCGTACCAAATGTTTCCATTATGCAGATGATGCAATTTGCATATGGCTGAATAATAAAGACATTGGTGGTTTTACTCTCTAAACTCAACAGCCTAGTTACTTCAGTAAAATATGCATGAGAAGATGAAAATAAGGGAACCTTGCCTTTCTTGGATGTTATAGTTCACAGTTCAAGTTAAGCTCTGAACATATAATACTTCTTTAGGTATTACAGTATTTATTTACACCTTTACTTCACGGAGTGGTGCTATGACAGAATCTTTTTACTTTTGAAATATTTTGCAGGCTACTATGATGCAAGCTATTGAACGATACATGAAGCAGGCTATAGTTGACCGTGCTCCTGGTGTAAGCAGTGCTGCTTTAGTGTCTTGCCGGCATATTATGAAGGATTCACCAGATGTTGTCAAACGCTGGGTCTCTGAGGTTCAGGAAGCCCTGAGTTCTGACTGGTGAGTTACAAGTGTAAATGGATTTTAAAAGTCAAAACATTTTGAATGTTAAAACCTTCATTTTATTAATTTTTTTAGACAGGTTTGAATTTTTTTTATGTTGAAAAATAAAAGAAAATAGAAACAGTTTATCTCATTTATTACATTTTACGGTACTGGCACGTAGAGATGCTGAGTTGTTATAGGATGACATCTCTGTATACCTTACGTGTGCTGTTTAGTCGTGTAATATTGAGGGAACGTTTAAGATGGGTGAATTGGTGTTTCAGTATTTAAGCAATTTTTTTATTTTTGCTTTGGAAATGTATGAACATAATGATTTTGTACTTCAGTGTGATGGTTCAGTTCCATGCTCTGGGAGTACTGCATCAGATCCGTAAGTCAGACAAACTTGCTGTAACAAAGATGGTGACCAAGTTGACTTCTGCTGGTCTTCGTTCTCCATATGCCATCTGCTTACTGGTATGTTAATTAAAATGGACTGCTTACATGGATATCATTATATCTCTCTTTTCTTTGTATCCTGTATCTCACATGCTAGTCAGTATTTATTGTGTGTGCTTGTGTTTTTCAAGTTTTTTAAATACCATTTTTTATATAAATGTTGCATTTGAGATAATTTCCTTTGATGGTTATCTGCATATATTATTTAATTAACAAATTATAGTTAAGATTGATGATCTATCATAATAATGAAAATACAAGAGTGATGTAATGATATGTAGTTGTATGAGTTAATATTTTCTGAGAAAGTTGACTTATATGATGTTCTTTGTATTTACATAAGCTTTTTTTTTTTTCAGATTCGTATTGTAGCTCGCCTGATAGAAGAAGATGAAGCTGGAGCAGATTCTCGTTTATTTGACTTTTTGGAGTCCATGCTGCGGCACAAGGCAGAGATGGTGATATATGAAGCAGCCAATGCCATTGTGACTCTCAGAAAATCCTCAGCACGAGACTTGGCCCCTGCCATCTCTGTTTTGCAGCTCTTCTTGTCCAGCCCCAAACCCACTCTTAGGTATAACTTCAGCTAGTATTCAAATAACTAGGTGTGTTATTAGTGATTTGTATAAATGATTGACTTTAATTTGTATGAAAAAGAAACTTCCATTTGTTGATAATAACAGCATGATTCTCAAGCTTTTATACTAAAGCAGTTTTTGAGTCTGTTATCAGAATATTCTTGTATATGAGAGAATAATTCAGTATTCTGAATGTACCTTATCATTTTTTCTTGACTTTTCTTGGCTTGAAATGAAGGTGTGTTAGTCCTGGCAGTATTGCATGGATATGAGTCTTGGGCCATGAATGCATAATACAGGAACAGGTTAGAAGTGTTGAAGATGACATGGTGATACTATCATTTTAACAAAGAGTGTATGAGAAAGGTGTGGTAGTAAGTGCAGTCTGCTTGAAAGGGCTGAGCTTGGTGTGCTGAAATGGCTCTTGGACATATGGAAAAGATGAGCAAGAAAAAAAGTAAAAGGATCTCTGTGTCATAATTGGGGTAAGAAGGGGCATTGGAATTCACAAGCTGTGGAGAATCTGTTGTTGTGGCCACCCCCTTGAGGTAGTTCTAGGTGAGAACAGGCATCAAAGATATAGATAGATAGATAGATAGTGCAAAGCAGAGGCCAAAGAGAAGTTGGCAGGTTGGAGTGATCGTGGCCACCCCATAGAGGGAGTTCTTAGAGGGAATGGGTATCAGATATATAGATAGACAAATTAAACATTCAGGAGGGCAAGAGGCATACCTGAGATGGGATGAGTTGGAATGATGGTATATAAGGTGTCGAGGGGATATTCTGATTGTATGCTGAACCATGGCATGTAAAGCAATCAAGCCAAACCATTGATTAGTGTGCAAGTGTTGGCGGTGGTGGTTTAGGTAAATTATATATGACAGCTAGTGAGTAGGTGCAACCAAGTAAGGCCAGCATTTGTTTGTCCCAGTTGCTGCCTTGGTAAGGCAAGATAGACAGTTGGAAATGTACAAAGAATGTGAAATTCATATGAACTTTTCAATTTTTTTTGCAATATTGATGAGGTTTTCTTCAGATTTGCAGCAGTGCGGACCCTTAGCAAAGTAGCAATGACACAACCGAATGCAGTAACAGCATGCAATTTGGACCTTGAGAACTTGATTCAGGACGTGAATCGATCCATTGCTACATTGGCCATCACTACTCTTCTCAAGACTGGCTCTGAGGGATCAGTAGACCGCCTCATGAAGTCCATCTCGTCATTCCTAAATGACATTTCTGATGAATTCAAGATTGTAGTTGTTGAGGTAACATTATTTCAGTGTTTACCATTCCAAGTAAAATGAATGTCAAGGCCACTGCTCACTTTGTTGTGGTGGCTGTATCCTTAACTTGTTCTATATGTATATTGAAAATTAGGAAACCAAAAGTTAGCTCAACCTCTTTGTATATATTTGCTTAAAGCAAACAAAACATCTAGCATTTATACAGTCTTCAACTACATTGGTCTTTGGAAAACCATAAGAATGTATCTTTAAGTTGCCATTGGAATAGCTTAAGTTGTGCAAGCAAGGTCATATGATATCAGTCACAGCATCTTTCACTCCCTCCTTACACCTCCGCTTTAGTTTCCTTTTATTCCATGTTTCTTCCATTTTTGACATGTATACCCTCTTAGTCATCCTCTCCTCATTCATCCTGTATATATGTTCAAATCATTTCAGCACACCCTCTTCAGCTCTTGTGCACCCTCCTCCTACTACCACATCATTTTTTATCCGAGCGATCCTCCTCACACCTAAAACATTTAATTTCCAGCACATTCACCTTCTTCCAGACTTTGACATATAAGGCCTTACATTCATACAACACTTTTGGGACTGTCGTGCCTTCATATACACCCACCTTTGCCCTCACTGAGACTTACCAATTTCCATACATTCCTCAGTGCACCCTCATTTACCCTAAGACTCACTTTAGCTCCCATGGTTCCATTCACAGCCTTATCAACTCTAAGGTATCTAAAACGCTCTTCTTCCAATTTCTCTCCAGTCACTCATACACTTTAACTAACCTTCACTCTTCAATTCTAAACCTAATAACCTTGCTCTTATTAACTTTTACTCTCAGCTTTCTCCATTCAAACAGTATCCCAAGGGTGTAAGGCATATGTACGAGTAGGAATAGATAGATAGATACATAGATAGATAGATGCCATGAATATGTAGACATTCTTTGAGGAAGAAAATGGATATACGGCAATAAATGGCAGCAGACTTAGGGGCAAAACTTCTTACACTACTTAGTGGCTAACTTCCTTGTTGCCCATGTTTATCCCAGTAATGACACAACATTTTATGACCACTCGTTAGCATTGTGATACCTTGTGCAGACTGGGGCAGACCTGAATAATAAAATTAGAGAAGGGCCCAAAATTTTTTGATAGGTAACATTAAGAGCAGCAAAGCAAATGGCAGTGGTATTTTGCCATTCTAGTACTAAGTATATGGGGAAAATGATGCACCATTTTTGAATCAATAGTCATATATATTTAATATTCATTTATGATTATTATACTTGATCGCTGTTTCCCACGTCAGAGAGGTAGCGCTTGGAAACAGACGAAGAAAGACCCCTCCCCCACATACACACACATATACATACATATATGCACAGGTAGGATGGAGTGAAAGGGATTTTGAGCGGTCGGGGCCTGAACATGCAGGAGGGTGAAAGGTGTGCCCGGAATAGAGTG
>JAYMFT010198257.1:0-11727 GCA_038088735.1 Panulirus argus
CACCTCCTCTCTCTCCACCAAACCACTCTCCCTGACTCTCTCACTTCGCACACCACCCTGACCAATACACCCTACATTTGCCACTCACTCTTCAAACACATTCAACAGTCCTTCAAAATACTCACTCCATCTCTTCCTCGTTTCATCACTACCTGTTATCACTTACCCCCTTCATCGATGTTCCCATTTGTTTTCTTGTCTTACGCACATTATTTACCGCCTTCCAAAACATTTTTCTAATCTCCTTAAATCTTTATTATACTCTTTCACCCCTTCTCTTATTTGGACTCTTATTCAACCTTTGCACCTTCATCTTGACCTTCTGCCGCTTTCTCTTACTCATCTCCCAGTCATTTGCACTCCTTCCTTGTAAGTATCGTCGAAACGCATCTCTTTCTCTTTCACTAACAACTTTACATCTTCATCCTACCACTCACAACCCTTCCTAATCTGCCCACCTCCTATCTTTCTCATGCCAAATATATCACTTACACATGCCATCACTTCTTCCCTAAATACATCCCATTCCTCACCCACTCCCCTCACTCATTTGCTCTCACATTTTGCCATTCTACACTCAATCTCCCCTGATATTTCTTCACACAAGTCTCCTTTCGAAGCTCACATACTCTCACCATTCACCACTCTCTTCTCCCCGACATTTTAAATTTTTTTTCATTTTTGAAAAGAACCTCTTTACATTCGTCCAGACATGAAATATCTAGTGATAAACATTGTTGCAATATACAATTATGCCTCGACGCTTCAGGCTATCATATTAGGTATGTTTGATGTTATCTAATGCTTCAACAACAACAAAATTCTACGTCTTGTCATTGAATGAAGCCAGTATGTTTGCCAGCACGCTGTGTGAAGGCAGTTTTCTGTCAAAACTGCTAAAATGAATATTCCTAAACCTAGATTAATGAAATTTATTGTCTCCTCTTTAATGCCTATGACACATTCGATTTTCATAATGTTCCTAGACCGTACTTCATAAGACAAAGCCACCGTGTTTCGTATCGCAGTCATTACTGGTGGCTTGAGTTGTGACAGTTGCGCCAAGCTTGGCCATTTTGAATCATAAACGCTTTGTAGCATTTTTTTTCAGCTGAGACAATGTATTTCATATATCTAGATATCTGTGTTTCGCATTGTGAAAATAATGGATTTCATATATCCAGATGAACACCCTTCAGGCATTCAGCACAATATATTTCATACATCAAGTTAGGCGTTTTAGCCGAGCCAGTACAGAGTAATTCATACAGACAGAACATTGTATTTCATACAGGCCACACGCAATATTCTCCACGGCCAAAACCGTGTATATCACACAACCTAGAATGAAACTTCTCGAGATACTAATCATCTCAGCTGGATATTAGGATCACCAATGGTTTCCCGTAAGGCTGTAAAGACATTACAGCGAGGACAGTTTTTGGCTCTCATTAATTATTCATCATTCAAAGAACACGTAACCGTAGTCACAGGTGTTCATTTCATGGCGCTACTTGAACTAAGAGTTTTTGATTTTTGTACCGGACCATATTCTGCTATCGATCTATTCATTATCTGATATGTTTTGATGAATCTTTTCATGTTATCTTTACTTTTCATGTCATCCATATCAAAGTCATGTCATTGGCATGATATGTTTCCAATTTTCTTTTCATGTTTGTATTACATGTTGACATATCTCACATCTTTCTCTCGTGATTTGTCATTCGTTTCATGCTCTAGTTAATCCACTTCACTTCGTCTTTTGTTATAGTCTCAGGAAAGTCCCGTATTGCACGCTCATAGAAAAGCCAACCGAAACAGCGACTCTGGCGTATAGTGTCCTACTATTCAGAGGAGGACCAAACTCTCTATCTATTGTTCATGCTCGTCGCGTGGGTGATGTGTTGTCATGGAAACGTCATCCACAGACAAAACGACCCAAGAGGAGAGAGAGGGCTTACCACGAAGCGATGCAAGGCACAGGAAAAGATGAAGTTTCTGCAACTCACGACTCAAGATATGTGTTAGACCAGGTCGTTAGCTGAGGTAGTAAGATGCTGCATAGAGTGTCCACAGGGACGGTGTGTCGGAGGCTGGGTTAGTGCACGATGCAGATAAAAAGAAGTCTGTTTGAATGGCACTTGAGCAATGCAATATTGTTGGAGGATAAAGATTAAGAAAAGAGAGCAGGTTGTGAAAGACTGAGAAGCATTAGACGAAGGAAGGGAGGTGGACAAACCTGAGAATGATGTCCTGAGAAAGTAATGGACGGAAACCCTAGGATTCTGGATGCCAAGGAAGAGCAACATCCTTCTCTGCTCTCCTTTTGTTGTCGTTGGACGGGTGGAAGCAAGGTGATGGACGGGGGAAGTCATAGTGGAGAAAACAGATGATAGCTCTTGCGTGTATCTATGGATGTGGTAAGCTTCCTTGAAGAGAGTTGCTTGTTGGATACGTAATGCTAATGCCTTCTTCATGAACTCGGTAAGACTAAGAGTGGGTATATAATGACTTTTTTTTTGTCGGCTCAGAAAGGAGTGTAGGTAATTACAGCTAAGACTTATATATTGTGCTTATTGATGGATGACCGAGGTTTCTGTGAGTGCTTTGAGACCTCATCGGAACCGAAAGTGTTCCATATTAGTATCATTGTCGAGGTTCTGAGGTCTTGAATATGCATAATTTGTGTCATCAGTGTCTTGTAGCTTCTGCCATACTTGTTTTGCTGCTTCCCTTAAGACTGTACCACCTGGTTTTGTTGTTAGCTCGTTGATGTGAGTCACTAATATCTTGGGTTTAGGGTTATCTTTCATCAGTCGTGAACCGTAGTGCCATACTTTGTGCTTTATGTATCTTAACCATGAATTATCTGGAGGCGAAGGTAGTAGGTACTGGGAATAAGATCAGTATAGGAGAGAGAGAGAGAGAGAGAGAGAGAGAGAGAGAAAGAGAGAGAGAGATCGTAGCCTTTAACAAATGTAATTCTTTTCCTGTCCAGAAGGATCTAGTTTGTCAGGCCTGCTTTACCTTGTCCACCTCCTTTGCTGATACGGTCAAATATCGCTCCGCGTAAAGTTAATGTGCAGCCCAAGATTTTATAGCTCTTCGGGTGCACTATCTGGTTACCCCTTATAGTTATATGTAAGGTTTCAATCTCTCTGGTTCAACAAGGGCGAATTTGTTTGTTTGGTTTTGTTATCCAATTGTTTACGATGTCTGGATACCTCTAGCTGTGCATGGTGGGTGTATACAGGATGTGCGGTGTTAGAGACTACTGTTTGAATGGCTTCGTATGCATTTAAAATATCCTGGTTCATATTCGCTACTAGAGTGGGAATATCTACTGAATAAGTTATAAAGGGCGAATATCGGTAGTAAGAAAAAAGATGGGAACGTTTAAAAGTTAATAGCAGCTGAAACGGTACTTTGGTTAAAGATATTGGCGTGTTAAGCTATAACAGTTAATACTACCGGCCGCTCGTCCACACTTTTTGCAATACTAAGCTGGTATAGCTCCCTTCTGTCAAAAACATTTTGGTTCTAGATATTAGCAAAACCTACTGAGATTTAAGCCTGTAAGTCGTTGATGTATATAGACCTTGCCACGCTTTGTTGCAATGGAAACATTACCAAATTCACAGTTCTCGGACTTTAAACATTACTGGTAAATCATCCTCAAGAACATCGAAATCCTACAAGAATATAATCTGAACCATATCAAGAATAACAGGAAGCAGGTTCAACGCAGGACCAACATTACGAACATATTCAGTCTCGAGGTCAAACGCATGCAAATTTCAGTCTGACTCAACTGATGTGGCTGCCAGAGCCTGCCAACGGGATTTGATATAATGAAGTTTGCATATCAATAACCACCCAATAAAACTAGAGCAATACATCCCTCTCCAACAACGAGCTGCAAGCATAACAAAGTCAAAATACACATGACAGAAGACTATTCACAGCGATACGAATACAAGTTTTGCTCACGCGTCTTTTGATAAAAATCCTATTTGGACAGACTGGAAAGCCACAAGCCATTAATGTGTTAAATGCGAAGGAGTGCACCCAGCACTGTTGTGTGGTGCTAAGATCAGAAAAAAACAGCCCTATACTGGTCTATATGAACGTCAACAGGAATCACCCTAATCGACCATTCACCCAGATCCTTGAAACTGCAGAACAGGACAACCCTATTAAAACTTCACAACAAATTCAGATCAAAATAACCAGTATAATGGCATGTGTCATGACAGGATAGAGACATATACCAGAGGCTCTTGCCACCATAAGTTCACCCGTTTACCAAACCAAACCAAAGTACTATGCGATATAGTGAGCAAGGTAAGAGACAGCATGCTTTCAGTAATAGCCAGAACTTAATACTCCTCGCTAGGACAGCCAGTCAAAATAAGTGATTGCGGCAAGCAACCACATCACCGCTAAACAGACCCCCGTCTCTCTGAGCGCTACCAGTGACGACTTCACCTCCTACGCAGTTTATCCTTCAAAACCATAGAAAACTGCCACTCCCAGATTTGAACGCTCCTGAAAACGTAGTGTGTTTACATGGGCCCCGTTGAGCAAACAGACACATATAAACCACCCACAAATAGTTACAATACCTGCACCCAGAGCCCTATCTGCAACCCTTCTCCGAGAAACAGTACCAGAGGCAAAAATATAAGCAACGGGAGAAACTTCATGTTGCTCAGGATTCCTTGGTTAATAGAATAATACAACACAATACACAAAACACTGGACAAAAAAAAAAAAAGCTTCAACTCTATAAACAAGACACATGCGTTAGCAGCCGGGTGTCATTCGATAAACAGTCAAGTTGTATGAAACTCCAAACCTCAGAAATTCTGGGCAATATCGCTTAGCAAAACATTCTTATCGGCCGGCTGCACGCAGCGGTAAGCATAATACTTAAGAATATTCGACAACTTTCATAGCTCCGATAACGTCTCAGTAGAGAAAAACACCCACTTCACTTGAGCTTGTCGACCTCACCACCACCTACATACCACCACACCAGGGGAGGCCCCATGGTCCTACATAACTGGAAGAATATGTGGGTACCTGAACCAGTGACTCTAAATGTCAGACATAAATGCCTCGGGCACACCTCAACTGACATTATAGACAGATGTATATTGAAACTGACAAGATACTATGAAACACAACACTTGGGGTCTGGCTTTTTCACCTCCATAGGCAAGTCAGTAATCGCTACCCACGACACTGGCCTGAGAAAGAGTAAAACCATATCCACCCTACTGTATAAACCACATCAATCCTCACACCAGTAATACGACGACCGTAAACTCACAGTGCAAACTGGGACGAGCTTAGAGACCTTCCCAAGACAGAGGTGGAAGGGAACACTGAAGAAACAGATATGGTAGTAGAAACTTGGTATGCAACCGTAAGGTTAGCACAGTCAGTATCCGGGATATCACAGACATTACACGTCAATCACCAAGATATCAACCACAGTGTAGATATCAACCACAGTGTAGATGTACATAAGAACATAGGAAGTGAAGACACTGCAAGAGGCCTATTGGCCCATGCTAGGCAGGTTCTGAGACTGTTTACCCTTCAACCAGCCGACTGATCCCATAAACACATCCAACCTTCGTTTAAAGCTACCTAAAGGCCTAGCTTCCACCACTGTACCTGGCAACTTGTTCCATAAATCTACTAATCTATTTCTGAACCAATATTTACCCACTTCCGACTGGAATCTTTTTTTTTTCTAATTCAAATCTATTATTTCTTGTTCTCTCTGATGGCGCCATTCTAAGAACTTTATTCATGTTACCTTTATCAATGCCCTTAACCTATTAAAAACTTCAATCATATCCCCTCTAGCCTTCCTCCTCTTAAGTGAGTGTAAATTCAGCCTTTTTAACTTTTCTTCATAAGTGAGGTTTCTAATTCCAGGAATCATTTTTGTCATTCGCCTTTGTACTTTCTCTAAACAATCTGTATTAACTGCATAGTATGGAGCCCAAAACTGTACCGCATAATCCAAATGAGGTCTCACCAACACAAGATAAAGTTGCAATAATACTCTGGGAGTTTTATTGCTAAAAGTCCTATTAATGATCCCTAACATCCTATTAACCTTATTACGCATTGTGATACATTGCTGCCGCGGCTTAAGATCTTTGCTCACCTATGGTGCTAAATCTCTTTCGCATTCTGTTTTACCAATAGTAATATTGTCCAGTTTGTAATTAGTGTTCCTATCTTTATCTACACAAAGTGTTTCGCATTCATCTACATTGAATTCCATTTTCCATGTACCCGCCCACTCTGATAACCTAAGTCCCTCTGCAATTTCACTGAATCTTCATCTGAGTTTATTACGGCCCCTCATTTTGTACCATCGGCAAAATTACTTTAGTCGCTGGTTATTCCCATACCCAAACCATTGTTATATATAACGAACAAGAGCGGTCCCAAGACTGACCCCCAAGGAACACCGTTGGCTACATTGCCCCAGTCCGATGTAACTCCGTCGATGCATATCTCTCTCTTCTCTGTCAGTGAGTCACGCCCTAATCCAATTGAATACACTAACCCCGATGCCGTGTGCCGCTATCTTTCTAAGCAGACGCTCATTTGGTATTTTGTCAAAAGCCTTGCTTAAGTCTAAGTATACAATATCATAACTCTTACCCTGATCAGCAGTTTCATATACTGAGACATGACTCCCCTTTTGTAAAGCCGTGTAGTGAATTCTTAATGAGATTATGTTTCTCCAAGCGTTCCCGTACTTTGTCCGCTATAATTGACTGAAGGAACTTTCACACAATAGATGTTAAGCTGATAGGACGATAATCAGAAACAATGGATCTATCCCCTTTCTTAAAAATGGGAAAGATATTTGCTGTCCTCCGCTGCTTAAGGACTACGCCTGATTCCTGAGATCGTTCAAACATATCTAAAAGCGGAACACTTACTTCCTCCTTATATTCTTTCAAGACCCTCCCATAGATACCATCTGGCCCAGGACTCTTGTTTACTTTTAATCGTTCTATTTGTTTCAAAATATCATATTTATTTATTTCTATACCGCATACCTTCTCGCTTTCGCGCCCCCCCCCCCCGGTAAATATGCTGTGAAACCGGATTGTTAGTATTCTCCTCCTGCGTGAATACTGATATGAAGTGATTACTTAAAGCTTCACACAATTCAATCATCTCACTGTCAACTAATTACCAAAATGCGATTTGATAGGCCCAATTTTCTCCCTAACCTTCATTCTGTACATTTGAAAAAATCCCTTGGCATTGTTTTTTGCTTCGTTGATTATGCCGGCCAGTGGGTGTAGGTCCCATACTCAGGAGCCGGCATACACCATATGTAAAGAGCCTAAAGCATTCTGGCAACGACTTCGACGATTACAATGAAATTCCTGAAGCAACATGAAAGATGTCATTGTCAATACTTACAGAACTGCAGAGGACCAATGAACACATGGAAGATTGCATTCAGCATTACCCGTAATGAAATTAAGAGCTGTATCTAAATCCGCGAAAGATAGATTCTACTCTGGTTAACAAGCAGTTGGGTAAAAATCCTGGTTATGGCAGTACGTTCCACAGTCAACCCATCTCTTCATCCTCCTCTTGGTGCTGCTTGATAGATTAGATATCTGTCTTACGCTACGGTGTATATATATATATATATATATATATATATATATATATATATGTATACAAAGAGAGAGAGAGAGAGCAAATGAGTTGGCCTTAATTAGGATTCAGTTGTCTGTGCCGTCACAACTCACATAAGAGAAGAAATCATCCCACGCTAGACCACATAGACAGCGACTGTCCCAGACAGTCACCTGTCAGTGACAATAGGCGTGTCAGATATATCGAGAGTTATCCTAAATCCCAGTAACACAACTCCAGGAAAGAGTCAAACAGAGAAAACACAAATTATCAAGTCACTATAAGAAGGCTTTCAGTACCTTCTCTACATCTGCAGCGCAATTCAAACGATGATACTTTCCTAGAATGGCAAATGCTGAGTCCAAGAATTACTAACCAATCTCTCTCCTGGGAATATAAGGAAAATTTCAAAACTAGAATAAATCTTAGACTAAGATGGGATCTAGAAAGCAGAAAGCTTTACAACTGTAGTCAATATGGCTTCTGGAGGAGCAGAGAGACCACTATTGTAGTCGTGATCCTTGCACCAGAAGCAGCAGTCACCAGAGACCCAGGAATATCCTGCCCAGGTATTGAGAGAGACACAGGTAAAGCCCAGCACCACAGACGCCTCGCTCAACCCCTCCCTCAGTACCTCAGACACCCCTCTCCCCCTCCTCTTGCACCTCGCTTCCCCCTCCCTCACTGCATCCCAGGTAACTAACTCACTCCACCCAACACCCAAGACGACTCGTTTTCTTCCCCCCTTCCCTTCTCCAAGTGGTGTGGGGTCTCAGGTACATCCACTTACAGCTCAGGAACCTCTTGACCAGTCTTTTTCGTTCGTGGTGACTAGCTCCTTAAAAGAACTTTTCTTTGAAGATGGCACGAAGTGCGACGGTGGAGGTGGTGGAGTTAAGGTTGTTGTGCAGGTGCGCGCGTGTGTACGTCCTGAGAAAATGTTCACACGCATTTCACCGACTTTTACATTAAGAAGTTCTGCGTTTTCCCCGAACCTGATAACCCTCCCACTCTCGTCTTATTTGATATCATACGATTACTTGCCGTCATCATATCGCATCTGCGTCCTTTTAGTTCATTTCTACTAAGTGTTAGGGATCCATATTTCTTCGACTTGACTGTATATGATTGCTGACTTTCTGCCCAATGGAAAAATCTTTGATGTTCGAAAGATATTATGCGTAAAAGTTTTTGTCGAAAGAGTTTTTGGGGATGTCCCTCTCCTACTACACTCATCTGGTGCAGCCACACCAAACAGTAATTGGTAGGGATGTCATAGTAAGATCATCCATTTCCTAGGATCATGTTGTGGGCAGCTAACACTAGGTGGCTTATGAAGATGGAAAAGTTCGGCCCCCAAGGTGTTGTGCTTCATAGTATTTTGTCTGTTTCAACATACTTCTGCCTGTAATGTCTGTTGTAGAGTGCCCGACGTTCGTATGTCTGACATTTGGAATAATGATGATACAGACAGCTTCAAGGTATCCATAGTATCTTGCAGTAATGCGGCAACTTGGGATCTACCTTAGTACGATGGTATGTAGGTGGTGGTGAGGATGACATGCCCTAGTGAAGTCGTTAGTTCTACACGAGAGGGTATGGGAGTTATGAAAGTTGTCGAATATTCTAAGTAATATGCTTACCGGTGTATAGATCCGGGCGATAGAAATGCTTTGCTAAGCGATATGGCCCAGAATTTCTGAAGTTCGAAGGTTCATACGACCGTGACTGTTTATCAAATGACATCCGGTTGCTAACGCAGGTGTCTTGTTAATAGAATTAAAACATTTGTTTGTCCAGTGTAGCGCATTGTGTTTGTATAACTCTGATAACCCAGGAATCCTGAGCTAACATTCAACATCCCCTGTTGCTTCTGTTTTCGCCTCTGTTACCGTTTCTCTGTGAGGGGTTGCCGATGGGGTTTGGGTATAGTTATTGTAATCTTTTGTAGTTGGGGTAACTGTATCTGTTTGCTCAATGGGGTCCATGTAAACACACCGCGTTTTTGGAAGCATTCAAATCTGGGAGTGGCAGTTTTCTATGGTTTGGAAGGATAAACTGCGTAGGAGGTGTAGTCGTTACTGGTAGCGCCCAGAGAGACGGGGGTCTGTTTAGTGGTGTTATGGTTGCTCGCCTCAATCACTTGTTTTGACCGGCTGTCCCAGCGAGGAGTATTAAGTTCTGACTGTTACTGGTAGTATGGTGCCTCTTACCTTGCTCACTATCTCTCCTTGTTCTTTTGTTTGGGTTTGATTTAGTAAACGGGTCAACGTGTGGTTAATCTTTCTTTTATCATGGCGTATGCCATCATACTGTTTTTCTTTTTATGTTTCTTTTGTGAGTCTGTAATAGGGTTTTCTGTGATTTCTGTTGACATTCATATGGACCCACTTTGTTTTTCTGACTAATATTTTGTCTGATCTTAACACTGCACGGCAGTGTTGAGTGGGCCCCTTCGCATTTAACACATACATGGGTTGTGTCTCTCCCATTCATCCAAATACGACTGCTATCAAAAGAAGCAGAAGCAAAGCTTGTTTCAGCTGTGAACAGTCTCCTGTCATGTGTTTTTTGACTTCGTAGTGCTTGCAACTTGTTGTTAGAGAGAGATGTATTGCTCTGGTTCTATCAGATGGGTGATGATATGCTGAATTAATGCTTTCAAAGCCTGTTAGAAGGCTTTGGCAGCCACATCAGTTGAGTCAAACTGAATTATCCACGCGCTTGACCTCTGGACTCTGAATATGTTCATATTATTGGTCCTGCGTTGTTTTCTGTCATTTTTGATGTGGTTCAATTATAATCTCGTAGGACTACAATTGATATTCGTAGGGATAATAAAACAGTAATGTTTTAAGTCTGAGAACAGCTAAATTGATAGTGTTTCCATTGCTACACTTGAATGATATCACAGCTGTACAGATAGTGAAAAGATCGGTTATCAGTGACGTGAAGACTTAAATATCAGTCGCTTTTGGTGATATCTATGACCAAAAATTTCTGTTAGAAGGGTTCTATACTAGCTTGGTTTTCGATAAAGTGTGGACGAGCAACCCACAATATAAACCTGTGTTGTTAGGTATGCCAAAGAGTTGCGAGAGTTTACTGTGCAATACCTTTAACCAAAGTTAACTCTGCAACGTGACGAAGTACCCCTAAGGGCTGTTTCCTATCATCACCGCTCTTCATAACTTATCTAGCAAAAGAGCTCACTTTAGTAAGGAATATGAACGTTGATTATTTTCAGTATAGACAAAACCATTCAGATAAGAATCGGGAACAACACCCTCCCCGAACACAGCCATCCTACAAAGTTAGAGGCATCTAAACTCAAAAGCCATAAAATCAAACAAACAAGGTCACTCTTGTGGAACAAGAAAGATTGAAACCTTCCATATAAGCATAAAGGGTAACCAGCTTGTGCACCCGAAGAGCTGTAAAATCTTGAGCCACACATCAACATTAAGAGACGTGATATTTGACCATAGCTGCAAAGGAGGAGCACAAGGTAAAGCAGCCCCAAGACCTGCTCCCTTCGCTTCCAAGTCATGCATGGTAAAGCTACAAGGATTACCAAGTATGGCTTTATGGTTCAGCACTAATGAAAGATACCCCTAAACCGAAAATACTGGTGACCCACATCAGCGAGCTAACAATACATACTTAAGGGAAGCAGCAAAACAAATACGGCAGAAACTACAAGACATTGATAACACACACCGTTGATATTCAAGACCTCAAGACCTCGACAATAAAACTAATATGGAACACTCTTGGTTCCTATGGAGTCTCAAATCCCTCAGAGAAACTCCGGTCATCCATCAATATACACAATAAGTAAATCTTGTAACTATGCTTACCTACACTCCTTCTTAAGCCGACAGAAAACATATATTTATACCCATCTTTAGTCTTACCGGGTTCAATATCAAAGGATCGAAAATACGTATCCAGCAAACTACTCGTTTCATTGAAACCTATATGATTAATCTATACATTCTTTTTTTTTTTTTTTTTTTTTTTTTTTTT
>JAYMFT010198268.1:0-11727 GCA_038088735.1 Panulirus argus
ATAATATATATATATATATATATATATATATATATATATATATATATATATATATATATATATACTGAAATATTTCATTCATACAGTCATCATTATCTGCAGGTGGTATGAATGATACCTCTAGATGCCCAGTCCCTCATATGTTTATTCTGTTTAGGTTTAGAATGAAGCAAAAAGGAAAATGTAAAACACTGATTGTAAAGAATAAAGGCTAGTGAATCCTCTTTATCTGTTTGCGTCTGTCCGTCTCTTTTCTCTCTCATAGTTTATTCTAATTTCCCTCATTTCTCTCCTTGTCTGTTTGTCTGTTATCTTTGTGAAAAATTCATATAGATAATCCTTGAGAGATTTCTTTCCTTTATGTGAACTTCTCTGACAATACTCAGTGACAGTCTGGAACTTTTATGGTAATTAGTTGTTGATTATAGGATCATTGTAGAATAATATTATTCAGGTTATCAGTCCTAATATCTTTCAGATAAATGAACCAATGTCGGTCTGTCTATCTATCTATCTATCTATATATCTTCACCTTAAAAAAACAAACTCTACAACAGAATTTCTAAAGAGCAGTTCTTTTTCCAACATACTTCAATTTGTTCCTACACGACCTTTTAATTCAGGCAAACCTTAAGATCAAGGTCCCTTCTTAAGCTGACATCCTCTCAGTCTTAATACAACACTAACTTAAAAGTAGCAATAACAGACATGCAGCACTATATTGTACAGTTAGAACAATGTCATCCAGAACAGAACAGTATCCCAAAAGAAATCTTGTAAATAATCACTGGCTGCCTGGCAACTACAAACACTCAAGCACTTTACAATGAAATGAAAATCCTCCCCATACAGTTCTATCTCAACATGTTTCGCACTCATTTCTATACAACAGCACTAAACCCCTTCCACCATAACCACTCAATAACTAACTAATAACTCCCAAGCGGACATAAAAGGTTTACTCTTGCCTTACATCAGCAACCTCTACTCACAGAATTCCCCCACCTTCAACAAACAGAACACTGACAAAATGCATACACACTAAAATGATCCAAAAAGCATTAACAACCAACCTCCCAGCTCAGTTTTGAACTTAAACCCCCTGGCCATACACTCATCAGAAACTACACTCCTCAGACAAACATGTAACACTCTCCCGCTTACACACTGTACATCACCAATCGCTACAACACTACAAACACCATTTCATCATGTTCCAAGACCATGATGCAAGGACCATAAAGAAGATGCCAAGCTCATACTACTCAGTTGCCCTGCTCATACTGCACAGACAAACACGTACACACGAAACCACAACACTTTATGACATGTAGTCCCAACCATTGGATGTGCTGCAGGAGACTCATAAAGATAGAAGGGACTCCTGGGGTAGGGATTTAAGATATACAAAACCTTTAAACTCTGAATGGAGTTCCCAGACAGTAATTCTTTCCTCAGTCCTCTTTAATCTTTTCCTACACAGCCTTTCATTAACTTCAGTAAACCCCAACAAGGTCCTCTCATATGCAGACAACCTCACAGTCACATCACAACACCCTGACACCATAGTAGCTGCAACAAACATAGAGCATTACACTACACAGTTGGAACAATGGCTCATCCAGAACAGAATGTCTGCTTCTACAGAAGTCTTACATATCCAGTCCACACCCCCCAGTTACCTTGAATGGACAGTCACTCAAACTGAACAAAACACCAACCATTCTAGGCATCACATATGGTATGCATGACATTCACTCCCCACACCAATAACATCAACTCAGAAGCAATATATAAACTACATTCCCTCAGAACACTAACTGGCACCAGATTTAGAGAATGTAAAGAATCCCCTAGCATCCTATACAAACATTTCTTCTGCTACTCTATGCTTCACTTGCCTCAGAAGCAAATATAACAAAGCTTCGAACCACTCAAGACTGGGCACTCGGAACATTTAGTGGCTGCTTAACAACCACCTTACTCAGCATTTATACACTGAAACAAAGATCATCCTACTTCAGTCCCACTTCATTATGCTCAACACTCAGTTCTTTGCAACAGCACCAGGCTGCTTCCACCGAAACCACCCCATAAGTAACCACTAACCTCCATATGGAATTAAAGACCTTCCACTGCCTTACACTTAACCAGTCTCTCCTCACAGATCTCTTATCCCCTGGGAACCTAACATTTTCAAAACACAAACACACTGAAATGACCTAGTAAGAACTAACAACTGCTCTCTAAATTCAGTCGTATCACCCCATACAACCATATGAAAGCACACTCCCCGGACAAACCTTAGTCGTACTTTCCCGTCCATGCTCTGGACATTACCCATCCATGGAAATACAGATTCAGTACATTCTAGACCCTTCATGCTCCTGATACAACAACCACAATCACGTTTTCAAACAGTTCCTACTCAGCTGTCAAGTACTTTCCCCACATAGGTACACACGCTGCCTCACTTCACTTCATAACCTGTTGTCCCACATAGTGGATGTGGCCACCCTCCTGAGTGATATGGGAGTTTCATAAAGATAGATTGGACTCCTGGGGTAGGAAGTATGTTGTAAGTAACTGGTTACTGGTGTTACCGGACTTCTGCCTGCATGACGTTACATTGAATAAAAAGTCAACATTTGTGAGGTTGCATAATTAGGAGTACAATCTTGTCAAACTTCTCACTTTATAGGGGTCTGTCATGTTCCTGCTGCTGGAAGTAGCACAACCTTGGGCCGCAAGAAACAATACAATTTTATAGAAAGAGATGCTGGAGTAATGATAAATAGATACATTAATAGATAATTGCTTGTGAAATATAGTTGTATAATGAAGTGTAGTGCTAACACTGGGATGAAGGAAATCTGTTATCATTATCAGGCCTGTCAACAGAAATAGGTGACATAGTTACAGTTTATGAATATAAAATTTTCATTATCAATAAACCTAATACATATCATTATTAGATCTTAGAATGTTTAATTGGGGTTACAATAAGAAAACATGGTATTAAAGGATAAAAACTATAATGTGAAAAATAAGATGAAACAGGGAGTGAAATATCATTTAAAATCTTTTATATGTTTTAAACTAACAAAGCCTGAAATGTTAAAGGTTGCTGACGGCTTGAATTGAGGAAATGAAGATATGGTCAAATAGTATGATGTACCACTTACAAAAATTAATTCACTTAGTTTACAGAGGTGGGAGAACAAAGCCTCATAGGTTTAGTTCCATGTTTGAGGGGAAATTGGTCAGATATTTAACAGATGTCACCTAAAGGGCAATCTAGCACACATATGTGCTTCCTTACGGCAGAGAAGGGTGATGATCGGGGGGTAATTTGTTAACCGATATATTCTAAATGATTGTACATTCATATGTACACAGTAGATGACTGCAGGGTAGCCAAGATCATATCCTTCAATCTAAAGCACTGCTTGGTATCATTTCCAGTTACAAACTTTATTTTCACAACAATAGGGGTAAAATTCTGGAGTATTCTTGAAGAAATTTTTCTGAGTTACTGCTCAAAAATTTTTTTAGCTTGGTTTGTTGTTTATAAAAGTATGTGATAACAAGAGCTATTGTTTCATTATCACATCACTGGGGGCATTACAGTGTGATGCTGCCTCTGCCTGGCTATGACCACTTGGGACGTAAGATCGTGTTAGGTCGCTGGGGAATATACGACCCTAAGCAAGTCAGTGTGGATGACATGATGAAGGCCAGCTGTATGGTGGTCGATACTATGGTGGAGGAGGACGAACAGGCTTGTCTGACTGGCTCTGTGATCGTGGGGGACTGTCGAGACCTGACACTGGCTCATGTTATGGGATTTACCCCTCCTGTGGTACAGAAGACCATGGTTCTGTACCAGGTAAGACTACAGTCAGTCTTATACCAGGTAAGACTACAGCCATGGTCTTGTACTGGGTAAGACTATAGCCATGGTCTTATTCCAGGTAAGACTACAGCCATGGTCTTATTCCAGGTAAGACTTCAGCCATAGTCTTATTCCAGTAATGACTATATTCATTCAGCTTGTCTGTTCATAGTGGTTTTCCTGCCCATGGGTTGGTTTAGACAGTTCTAGTGTTAAAAAGGGTGTGATCCATTTGAAAGCCTTTTATGTATATCTAAAGTGAATGAACACATAAAAAGGGGGTTCTTAAATAGGATTAAAGGATATCAGGTGTGATCTGCCTCTAATACAAGGCCAAGTTAACTGCATCTTGAGGTGCATTACTGCTTGTGTAGAACAAATCTTTGTTTATGGAATAGACTTGCTTTGTTGGAAGATTTTTTACATAAACATTTGTGGAAGAAGCTTTTTCTTTCATCTGTCATCTGCTACATGAGTAGGAGAGACGGTCTAGGATTTTTCTTGGGGAAAAAACAGGGTTAGGAGGTTCCAAGCCTCTTGTTTCTAGTGGATAAGCATGTACTGGTTTTCCTCACCTATTGCAATCCATCCAGTCATGTTAGTGATAGCCCACTTGTTTCAGGACTGTCTTTGGCCAATCAGAGACCCCAGCAGAGATGACATAACCTACTTGCTTCTCACAGCACAGCATAAAATTGTCTAGGATCATGCACCACTCAAACTGGCTTTCTTCCGTCCTTTTATTTTAGTATATTATTTTATTCATTAAGGGTATGGTGTACTGTAAGTGGGCTTTGGTCAAAGTTTTAGGATACCTACGAAAATGTGTTTCTGTGTAAAGTTTTATGCTGTATTAATACCAGAATTTTCTTGTAGATGTGAGGCATAAGCATCCATACAATCATAAAAAATTCTGGCTGAACAATCAACAAGACAGTCAACCCCATTCTTAAGAAATTTAGATGCAATACCATCCATTCCAGCTGCCTTGCCACATTTATCATATGAAAAGCTTTCACCACCTCTTCTATCTTTACCGAACCACTTTCCATGACTCTTTCATTTCATGTATCACCCCGACACAAACACTATAAATCTGCTACCCTGTCATAAAGCACCTTCCGTAACCATTCAAAATACTCACTCTGTCTCCTTCTCATCACTGCCCGTTACCACTTCCCTATTTGCTCCCTTCACTGATGTTCCCATTTCTTCTCATGTTTTTCTGTCACTATTAACATCTTTCCAAAACATCTTTATCTCCCTGAAATTTACTTTTACTTATTTACTCCTCTCATTTGCCCTCTTTTTCAACCCCTCCACCTTCTTGACCTCCTTCCACTTTGCCTTATGCATCTCCTATTCATTTGCCTTTCTTCCCTGAAATTACCACTCATACAGCTCTCTTTTCTCTTCCCCTAGTAACTTTACTTTGTCATCCCACCAGTCACTACCATTTCTCACCTGCCCACCTCCCACATGCCAGCACTATTTTCCTAAATATCTACCATTCCCCACCCACACCCCTTGCTTCATTTGCTCTCACCTTTTGCCTTTCAGCGCTCAATCTAACGCAGTTTTATTTCACACAGTTCTCTTTATCAAATGTAGTACAAAATTGCCCTCTTACCCTCATTCCTTCTTGCCCACATATACGTATTTACTCTCGCCTTTACATGGAAAGTATGAGTGAAATGAGAATCAGGAATTAAGAATATGAAGACATTGTTATGCTCTCTAGCATGATCATCCTGGAGGGTGACTTAGTTTGAGATTGTGTATGGTACCCAACGCCATCGCCCAATATGTCGCTCTTGAGGATGGGTTATCTTATGTCAGTTTATGATACAGTGTAGTGGTGGCGGGGGAAGGTTACCTTTTACTGGTGTTTGGTGAAGCAGTGTCTCCACTTATAGCAGTTTCTCGCAAGTGTGGGTTAACTTGTGGCAATGTGAAGTGGTGTTTAGTGGTGTTTTGTGGTAGTTTGTAGTAGCACTTTGTGAAAGTGTTCTTTGTAACTGTGCAGTGGTGCTCTCTGGTTGTGTGCAGTAGTGCTTTGGTTTTCTAAGGGGCTGGATTATTTAGTGGCTTCATAAAACATAGAGATGCCTTCTTTGCTTCTCCCAAAGGCTAATTTAGCTTATGTGCAATAATATGTTGCAACACAGAGTAATGTTCTCTAGGAAGCTGAGGTATTTATTACTCTTTAGATTGCTTGAAGAATGGAATAAGAGGAGAGTAAGTGAAGAGGAGTGGCATGCAGTGGGTGGGATGTGGATGCATGGAAGAGGGTAGTGAGTGATGGAATGAAGAAGTTAAATCAGTAGTGGAAGAGAAAAGGGAGGTATATAGACAATAACTTCAGGGGAGTGCATAGATAAGTTTGAGAGAAAGTTGCAGGAGTTCAAGAGAAAGATATAGGAGTTGAAAAACAGGGCAAATGAGATGAGGATGAAAAAACATTTTAGAAGAATTTAATATAGAGGAGAAGAGAGAGGACAAGTGGGGATGGCAGCAAGGAGAGCAGATAGTTAAGTAGTATGAGATATAGAAGAGATGGAGTACTTAATTTTTCAGATAAGAAGGCTGCAGACATGGCATATTTTGGATAAGATGGCATGTGAAATAAGAGAGTCAAGGCAAATTGTACAGGGAAAAGAGAGGGGGTAGTGGATGTTATTTCAGTTGTCTTTCAAGAAAGGGATGAAAGTGCTGGTGTTTGATTAGGATGTTCATCAATTTTATGGCCAAAGGGAAGGTGCCCATGGACTGGCAAAATGTACATATAATGCCCTTTTATAAAGGCAGTGGAGACAAAAGCGATTGTTGAATTACTGAGGTGTTAAGACTGTTGAGTATATCCAGTAAGGTGTATGGAACAGTGGCGATAAACTGTGGTTGTATGCACTGAACATTAGACTGGAGAGGAGCAATGTGGCTCCTAGACAGGTAAACTGCATGTTTGCTTTGAATATTTTGCATGAATGATAATTAAAGAAAGAAAGGAACTTATATGTAACATATATGTATCTCGAAAAAGTGTAAGATAAAGTTGATAGAGAGGCTTTGCACATGGCGCTTCAAATTTAGGAGTTAAATTGAAGGTTACTAACTGTAGTCAGTTTTTTTTTTTTTTTTTTTCGTTTTTCCTTTGGGAAAAGAAAAAAAGGCATGTGTTCCTGTTGGAAGAAAGGAGGATGAGTGGGTCTGCTACAGGGATGTGTGATGTCTCCAGGGTTGTTTAAGCTGTTCATGGATAAGGTGGTAAGGAAGATATATGTGAAGGTCTTAGAGTAAGGGACAGACCTACAGTATGCTGGGGTGGGTAGCTGTTTACAGATGACAATGTTTTGGTTCCAGGCTCCAGAGGGTGACTTCAGAGGCTAGTGGCTGAGTTAGGTGGGAAAGTGTGTGCAAGGGGAAAGTTGAAAATATATATGGAAATATATATATGAGCAAAGGTAAAGCACTTCTCCTAAAGCAGGATTTGTGGGAGTGTGTGATATAGTGTATGGAAATAAATATCCAGATTGATGTGGATAAAACTGAAAGTGGATGGTGAGAGATGGGTGATTATTGGTGTTTATGCACCTGGTCATGAGAAGAAAAGATCTTGAGAGGCAAGTGCTTTGGGAGCAGCCAAGTGAGTGTCAGCAGTTTTGGTGCACGAGACCGGGTATTGGGAATGGGTGATTTGAATGCGAAGGTGAGTAATATGGCAATTGAGGGTATAATTGGTGCACATGGAGTATTCAGTGTTGTGAATGGAAATGGTGTAGTTCTCGTGGATTCGTGTACTGAAAAAAGACTAGTGATTGGGAATACCTGGTTTAAAAAGAGAGGTATTTAAAAGTGTACGTAAGTGAGTAGGTGAGATGGTCAACGGGCATTATAGGATTATGTTTTAATTGATAGGTGTGTAAAAGAGAGACTTTTGGATGTAAATGTACTGAGAGAGGTAGCTGGTGGGATGTCTGATCACTATCTTGTGGAGGTGAAGTTGAAGATTTGTAGAGGTTTTCCAATAAGAAGAGAGAATGCTGGGGAGAAGAAAGTGTTGAGAGCAAGTGAGCTTTGAAAGGAGACTTGTGTGAAGAAATATCAGGAGAGATTGAGAGTAGAATGGCAAAAGGTGAGAGTATATGAAGGAAGGGGAGTGGATGAGGAATGGGATGTATTTAGGGAAGCAGTGATGGTATGTGCAAGAGATGCATGTGGCGTGAGAAAGATGGGAGGCGGGCAGATTAGATAGGGTTGTGAGTGGTGGGATGAAGTAAAGTTGATAGTGTTAGAGAAAGGAGAGGCGTTTGGGCGATACTTAACAAGGAAGGAGTGCAAATGATTGAGAGATGTATAACAGAAAGCGGCAGGAGATCAAAAGGAAGGTGCAAAAGTTAAAAAAGAGTACTAATGAGAGTAGGGGTGAGAGAGTATCGTTAGACTTTAGGGAGGATAAAAAGATGTTTTGGAAGGTGGTAAATAATGTGCGTAAGACAAGAAAACAAATGGAACATCGGTGAAGGGGGCAAGGGGGGAAGTGATAAGAGGGAGTGATGAGATTGAGTGAGTATTTTGAAGGACTGTTGAATGTATTTGATGATAGAGTGGAAGATGTAGGGTGTATTGTTCGAGGTGGTGTGCGAAGTAAGAGAATCAGGGAGAGTGGTTTGGTGGAGAGAGAGGAGGTGGTGATAGCCTTGCGGAAGAAGAAATCCGGTAAGGCAATGGGATTAGATGGTAAGAATATTCATTGTATGTATTGATCATGGTGAAGTGCCTTAGGATTGACGAAATGCATTAGTGAGATTGTACAAAGGCAAAGGGGATAAAGGTGAATGTTCAAATTAGAGAGGTATAAGTTTGTGGAGTATTCCTGGAAAACTGTACGGGAGGGTATTGATTGAGAGGGTGAAGGCATGTACAGATCATCAGACTGGGGAGGAACAGTGTGATTCTAGAAGTGGTAGAGGATGTGTGGATCAGGTGTTTGCTTTGAAGACTTTATGTGAGAACTACTTAGAAAAACTGATGGATTTGTATGTGGAATTTATGGACCTGGAGAAGGCATATGCTGGGGTTGTGGAAGGTCTTAAGAATATATGGTGCTGGAAGGAAGCTGCTAGAAGTAGTAAGAAGTTTTAAACAAGGGTGTAAGGCATGTGCACGAGTAGCATAAGAGGTTGGTTCCCAGTGAAGGTTGGTCTGCGGCAAGGGTGTGTGATGTCTCCACGGTTGTTTAATTTGTTTATGGATGGGTTGGTGAGAGAGGTAAATGCAAAAGCTTTGGAGAAACGGGCGAGTATGCACTCTGTTGGGGATGAGAGGGCCTGGGGAGTGAGTCAATTGTTGTTCTCCGATGATAAAGCGCTGGTGGCTGATTCGAGTGAGAAACTGCAGAAGTTGATGACTGAATTTGGAAAAGTTTGTGAAAGAAGAAAGTTGAGAGTGAATGTGAATAGGAGCAAAGTTGTTAGCTTCAGCAGGTTTGAGGGACAAGTTAGTTCGGATGTGAGTTTGAATGGGGAAAAATTATAGGAAGTGAAGTGTTTTAGATATCTGGGAGGGACTTGGCAGCGAATGGAACCATAGAAGCGGAAGTGAGTCATGGGGAGGGGGAGGGGGCGAAGGTTCTGGGAGCGATGAAGGATGTGTGGAAGGAGAGATCGTCATCTCGGAGAGCAAAAATGGGTAGTTTGAAGGACAGTAGTTCCAACAATACTATAATGATGCAAGGCATGGGCTATAGATAGAGTTGTACAGAGGAGGGTGGAAGTGTTGGAAATGAAATGTTTAAGGATGATATGTGGTGTGAGATGGTTTGATCGAGTAAGTAATGTATGGGTAAGAGAGATGTGTGGTAATAAGAAGGGTGTGGTTGAGAGAGCAGGAGAGGGTGTGTTGAAAGGTTTGGACATATGGAAGGAATGAGTGAGGAAAGGTTGACAAAGAAGATATATGTTTCAGAGGTGGAGGGAACAAGGAGAAGCAGGAGATCAAATTGGAGGTGGAAGGATGGAGTAAAAGGGATTTTGAGCAGTGTGGGCCTGAACATGCAGGAGGGTAAAAGGCGTGCCCGCAATAGAGTGAAATGGAATGATGTGGTAAACCGGGGTCGACATGCTGTCAATGGACTGCGCCAGGGCAAGTGAAGCGTCTGGGGTAAACCATGGAAAGGTCTGTGGGGCCTGGATATGGAAAGGGAGCCGTGATTTCAGTGCATTACACATGACAGATAGAGACTGAGTGTGAGCGAATGTGGAATGTGGCCGTTTCATCTGTTTCCTGGCGCTACCTCGCTGGCGCTGGGGGTGGCGATGCTATTTCCCGTGGGCCGAGGTGGCATCAGGAAAGGATGGGGATGAGCAACTGTGAATATATACATGTGTATATGCATATGTATGTGTATGTATGTATATATGTACATGTTGGTATGTATATATATGTATTGTGCATATATGTGCAAGTATGTATATATGTGTGTATATGGGGGGATGGGTCTTTTCTTTGTCTGTTTCCTGGTGCTACTTCGCTGACGTGGGAAACAGCGATCAAGTAAAAGGAATAAATAAATATATATGTAGTATAACCTCAGAGGAAAGGAGATGAAAACGAGCAGCTCCAAGCTTTCGACTTTATTTCAAGTCATCTTTAGGGTAACTGACAGATTTTAGTGAAACAGTAGCATATATACAAAAGAGAAAATACTTGACCTCACACCTGAGGTGGGGAAGGGCAAGTGTATACCTGACCGCACACCTGATGGGTGGAGTGGGTAATGGTAAAGGATAATCCTGACCTCACTAATGCAAGCAATGCTGGAGACACACAGTAAAACATTTTATCTGTTATAATTATTTAAAGCTTTTTTGATATTATCATATTTCAGTAAGGAACTAGTTAAGATATTATCAGATTTATCTACACCATCATTTAAGTTCATAGTGCTACAAGTTTTAATCAGTGATGATTCGACAATAAGCCTTTTGGTAACAGAAGAACATAGATATATCATATAGGCTTGTTCCCAGTTTACTGGGTGATTAAAATTCTCTATGTGTTTAAATATTACACTTGAAGTAGTAGCAGTCCTAACTGAATATATTAGTTGCTTAATTCTTTGTTCCGACTCTTTACCTGATTGACCTACGTAAATCTGATCACAACCCTTGTTTTTTATCATTGAAGTTCTTATGGTATTTTCATAATTAAATACAAGATTTATATTAAGATGTTTAAGAATTTTGATTGCAGGAATGAGCTCTTCATGAAAAGGCAGCACCAAAACATTTTTGGAATTGAAACTTCTGACTTGTGTTCAGTTGTGATGATTCTGTTTACCTTTTTTTTAAGCAAGATCAATTAAAGTTACAGGAAAATTAATTTTTTTAGATAAGGAGTATATGTACCTGATCTCATCTTCCAAAAATTGGGGGTCACATATTTTAAGTGCTCTATGAAATATGCTGGAAAAAGTGAAAATTTCAACTGAAAAAATGATGATTAGAAAGATAATGAATGTAGGAGTCAACTCGAGTGGGTTTTCTGTACACTTTAAACATGAGTCTACTGTCTGATCTTATAATCTTACAGTCCAAAAAAGGTAATGAGTTATCTGTTTCATGTTCTTTTTTAAATTTTATAGAAGGGATAAGTTCATTTAAATGTTCCAAAAATGTATCAGGGTTTTTTCAGGGCAAAACACCTGCCTACAAATGATAGCAAAATGATTTTTAACTATCCCAGTAGTTTATTTTCTAATCTTGTAAATGTATTTCAGAAGCCAGATTCTGCTGCTGATTCAGGTGTTTACACCATCCCATGCAATGATTGTG
>JAYMFT010198279.1:0-11727 GCA_038088735.1 Panulirus argus
GGTTAATCTCCCGGTGGCTTGTCACACGGTCACAATTTGCATTGAGGTTCATTCCCCAATGGTTTCTTATACACTTCCATATTGTATTGACGTTTATCCCCCAGTTGTTTCTCACAAGGTCGCATATTGTATTGAGGTTCATCCCTCAATGGTTTCTCACACAGTCGCATATTATATTAGGTTCATCCCCCAATGGTTTCACACACGGTCGCATATTGTATTGAGGTTTATCTCACCGTTGATTCTCACAAGGTTGCAAATTGTATTGAGGTTTATCTCCCAGTGGTGTTTCACACGGTCGAATATTGTATTGAGGTTTATCCTAAACTAGATTCTCACATGGTCGCATATTGTATTGAGGTTTATCCTCCACTGCTTTCTCACCCAGCCTCATATTGTATTGAGGATTATCCTCCACTGGTTTCACACACGGTCGCATATTGTTTAGAGGTTCATCCCCCAATGCTTTCTTACACGGCCGCATATTGTATTGAGGTTTATCCCCAGATGGTTTCTCACAGGGTCGCATAATATATTGAGGATTATCCGCCGGTGCTTCCTCACACGGTCGCATATTATTTTGATGTTCATCCCCCAATGCTTTCTCACACGGTCTCATATTGTATTGAGGTTCATCCCCCTATGGTTCTTCACACGGTCGCATATTGTACTGAGGTTCATCCCCCATTGGTTTTTCTCACGGTCGCATATTGTATTGAGGTTTATCCCAAAACTGGTTTCTCACACGTTCGCATATTGTATTGAGGTTTATCCCCCAGCGACTTTTCATAAGGTCGCATATTTTATTGAGGTTTATCCCCGAATGGTTTCTCACACGGTCGCATACTGTGTTGAGGTTTATCCTCCACTGGTTTCTCACACCGTCGCATATTGTACTGAAGTTTATCTTCCAGTGGTTTCTCACACGGTCCCATAAGGTATTAATGTTCATCCCCCAATTGTTTCTCAAACGGTCGCATATTGTATTGAGGATTATCCTCTACTGGTTTCTCACAGTGTTCCATATTGTATTGAGGTTTATCCCCCAATGGTTTCTCACACTGTCGCATATTGTATTGAGGTTTATCCCCCAGTTGTTTCTCACACGGTCGCATATTGTCTTGAGGTTTATCATCCACTGGTTTCTCACACAATCGCATATTATATTGAGGTTCATCGGCCAATGGTTTTCCACGGGCTCGATATATATTGTATTGAGGTTTATCCTCCAATGGTTTCTCACATGGTCGCATATTGTATTGAGGCTCTTCCCCCAATGGTTTCTCACACGGTCGCATATTGTACTGAGGTTCATCCCCCAATGGTTTTTCACACGGTCGCATATTTTATTGAGGTTCATCCTAAAACTGGTTTTTCACACGTTCGCATATTGTACTGAGGTTTATCCCCCAGTGGTTTTTCATATGGTCGCATATTGTATTTAGGTTCATCCCCGAATGGTTTCTCACACGGACGCATATTGTGTTGAGGTTCATCCTTTACTGGTTTCTCACACCGTCGCATATTGTATTGAGGTTTATCTTCCAGTGGTTTCTCACACGGTCTCATAATGTATTAATGTTCATCGGCCAATTGTTTCTCAAACGGTCGCATATTGTATTGAGGATTATCCTCTACTGGTTTCTCGCACGGTCGCATATTGTATTGATGTTCATCCCCAAATGGTTTTTCACACGGTCGCATATTGTATTCAGGTTCATCCACCATTGTTGTCTCACACAGAAACATATAGTATTGAGGTGTATCCTCCACCGGTTTGTCAAACGGTCGCATATTGTACTGAGGTTCATCCCTCAATGGTTTCTCACAGAGTCGCATATTATATTGAGGTTCATCCCCCAAAGGTTTCTCAAAGGTTCGCATATTGTATTGAAGATTATTCTCCACTGGTTTCTCACAGTGTCTTATATTGTATTGAGGTTAATCCCCCAATGGTTTCTCACACTGTCGCATATTGTATTGAGGTTTTTCCCCCAGTTGTTTCTCACACGGTCGCATATTGTATTGAGGTTTATTATCCACTGGTTTCTCACACGATTGCATATCGTATTGAGGTTCATCCCCCAATGGTTCTTCACGGGTTCGATATATTGTATTGAGGTTTATCCTCCAATGCTTTCTCACATGGTCGCATATTGTATTGAGGCTCTTACCCAATGGTTTCTCATACGGTCGCATATTGTGTTGACGTTCACACCCCAATTAAATTTCAGACGGTCGCATATTGTACTGAGGTTCATCCCCCAATGGTTTCTCACACGGTCGCATATTTAATTGAGGTTCATCCCCCAATTGTTTCTCACACGGTCCCATATTGTATTGAGGATTATCCCCTAATAGTTTTTCACACGGTCGCATATTGTATTGAGGTTCATCCCCCATGGTTTCTCACACTGTCGCATATTGTATTGAGGTTTTCCCCCCAGTTGTTTCTCCCACGGTCGCATATTGTATTGAGGTTTATTATCCACTGGTTTCTCACATGATTGCATATCGTATTGAGGTTCATCCCCCAATGGTTTTTCACGGGCTCTATATATTGTATTGAGGTTTATCCTCCAATGGTTTCTCACATGGTCGCATATTGTATTGAGGCTCTTACCCAATGGTTTCTCACACGGTCGCATATTGTGTTGACGTTCATACCCCAATTAAATTTCAGACGGTCGCATATTGTACTGAGGTTCATCGCCCAATGGTTTCTCACACGGTCGCATATTTTATTGAGGTACATCCCCCAATGGTTTCTCACACGGTCCCATATTGTATTGAGGATTATCCCCTAATAGTTTCTCACACGATCGCATATTGTACTGAGGTTCATCCCCCAATGGTTTCTCACATGGTCGCATATTGTACTCAGGTTTATCTCCCAATGGTTTGTCACAGGTCGCATATTGTATTGAGGTTCATCCCCCAATGGATTTCTCACACACTTCCATATTGTACTGAGTTTTATCCATAAGTGGTTTCTCACAAGGTCGCATATTGCATTGAGGTTTATCTCCCAGTGTTTTCTCACACGGTTTCATATTGTATTAAGGTTCATCCTCCAATGGTTTCTCACATGGTCGCATATTGTATTGAGGCTCTTCCCCCAGTGGTTTCTCACACGGTCTCATATTGTACTGAGGTTCATCCCCCAATGGTTTTTCACACGGTCGCATATTGTATTGAGGTTCATCCCAAAACTGGTTTCTCACACGCTCGCATATTGTATTGAGGTTTATCCCCCAATGGTTTTTCATATGGTCGCATATTGTATTTAGGTTCATCCCCGAATGGTTTCTCACACGGACGCATATTGTGTTGAAGTTTATCCTTCACTGGTTTCTCACACCGTCGCATATTGTATTGAGGTTTATCTTCCAGTGGTTTCTCACACGGTCCCATAATGTATTAATGTTCATCAGCCAATTGTTTCTCAAACGGTCGCATATTGTATTGAGGATTATCCTCTACTGGTTTCTCGCACGGTCCCATATTGTATTGAGGTTCATCCCCCAATGTACGGTCGCATATTGTACTGAGGTTCATCCCTCAATGGTTTCTCACAGAGTCGCACATTGTATTGAGGTTCATCCCCCAAAGGTTTCTCACAGGTTCGCATATTGTATTGAGGATTATCCTCCATTGGTTTATCACAGTGTCTTATATTGCATTAAGGTTAATCCCCCAATGGTTTCTCACACTGTCGCATATTGTATTGAGGTTTTTCCCCCAGTTGTTTCTCACACGGTCGCATATTGTATTGAGGTTTATTATCCACTGGTTTCTCACACGATTGCATATCGTATTGAGGTTCATCCCCCAATGGTTCTTCACGGGTTCGATATATTGTATTGAGGTTTATCCTCCAATGCTTTCTCACATGGTCGCATATTGTATTGAGGCTCTTACCCAATGGTTTCTCATACGGTCGCATATTGTGTTGACGTTCACACCCCAATTAAATTTCAGACGGTCGCATATTGTACTGAGGTTCATCCCCCAATGGTTTCTCACACGGTCGCATATTTAATTGAGGTTCATCCCCCAATTGTTTCTCACACGGTCCCATATTGTATTGAGGATTATCCCCTAATAGTTTTTCACACGGTCGCATATTGTATTGAGGTTCATCCCCCATGGTTTCTCACACTGTCGCATATTGTATTGAGGTTTTCCCCCCAGTTGTTTCTCCCACGGTCGCATATTGTATTGAGGTTTATTATCCACTGGTTTCTCACATGATTGCATATCGTATTGAGGTTCATCCCCCAATGGTTTTTCACGGGCTCTATATATTGTATTGAGGTTTATCCTCCAATGGTTTCTCACATGGTCGCATATTGTATTGAGGCTCTTACCCAATGGTTTCTCACACGGTCGCATATTGTGTTGACGTTCATACCCCAATTAAATTTCAGACGGTCGCATATTGTACTGAGGTTCATCCCCCAGTGGTTTCTCAAACGGTCGCATATTTTATTGAGGTTCATCCCCCATTGGTTTCTCACACGGTCCCATATTGTATTGAGGATTATCCCCTAATAATCTCTCACACGGTCGCATATTGTATTGAGGTTCATCCCCCAATGGTTTCTCACACGGTCGCATATTGTACTCAGGTTTATCTCCCAATGGTTTGTCATAGGTCGCATATTGTATTGAGGTCAATCCCCCAATAGATTTCTCACACACTTCCATATTGTACTGAGTTTTATCCATAAGTGTTTTCTCACAAGGTCGCATATTGTTTTGAGGTTTATCTCCCAGCGGTTTCTCACACGGTTTCATATTGTATTGAGGTTTATCTTCCACTGGATTCTCATACGCTTGCATATTCTATTGAGGTTTATGCTCCACTGGTTTCTCACCCGGTCTCATATTACACTGAGGATTAATCGCCACTGGTTTCTCACACGGTCGCATATTGTTTCGTGGTTCATCCCCCAATGCTTTTTCACACGGTTGCATAATGTATTGAGGATTATCCCCAAATGGTTTCTCACACGGTCGCATATTATATTGAAGTTCATTCCCTAATGGTTTCTCACATGATCGCATATTGAATTGAAGTTTATCCCCCACTGGTTTCTCAAGAGCTCGTATATTGTATTGAAGTTTATCCCCCATTGGTTTCTCACACGGTCGCATATTGTATTGAGGTTTATCCCCCACTGGTTTCTCACGGGCTCTCATATTGTATTGAGGTTTATCCCCCATTGGTTTCTCACAAGGTCGCATATTGTATTGAAGTTCATCCCTCAATGGTTTCTCACAAGGTCGCGTATTGTACTGGGATTCATCCCCCAATGGTTTTTCACACGGTAGCATATGGTATTGAGGTTCATCCCCCAATGGTTTCTCACAAGGTCGCATATTTTATTGAGGTTCATCCATAATGGTTTCTCACACGGTCCCATATTGTATTGAGGCTTATCCCTTAATGGTTTCTCAGACGATCGCATATTGTATTCAGGTTCATCTCCCAATCGTTTCTCACACGGTCGCATATTGTATTGACGTGTATCTCCTGGTGGCTTGTCACACGGTCGCATATTGTATTGAGGTTCATCCCGCAATAGTTTTTCACACACTACCCTATTGTATTGAGGTTTATCCCACAGTTGTTTCTCAAAAGGTCGCATATTGTATTGAGGTTCATCCCTCAATGGTTTCTCACACATTCGCATATTATATTGAGGTTCATACCCCAATGGTTTCACACACGGTCGCATATTGTATTGAGGTTCATCCCCCAATGGTTTTTCATACGACCGCATATTGTATTGAGGTTTATCCCCGAATGGTTTCTCACATGGTCGCATATTGTATTGAGGTTTATCCCCCACTGGTTTATAACGGGCTCTCATATTCTATTGAGATTTATCCTCCAATGGTTTCTCACATGGTCGCATATCGTATTGAGGCTCTTCCCCCAATGGTTTCTCACACGGTCGCATATTGTATTGAGGTTCATAACCCAAATGTTTTTCACACACGGTAGCATGTTGTATTGAGGTTCATCCCCCATTTGTTTCTCACACGGTCACATATTTTATTGAGGTTCATCCCCCAATGGTTTCTCACACGGTCCCATATTGTATTGAGGATTATCCCCTAATAGTTTCTTACGCGGTCGCATATTGTATTGAGGTTCATCCCCCAATGGTTTCTCACAAGGTCGCATATTGTACTGGGATTCATCCCCCAATGTTTTTTCCCACGGTCGCATATTGTATTGAGGTTCATCGCCCAATAGTTTCTCAAAAGGTCGCATATTGTACTGGGATTCTTCCCCCAATGGTTTCTCACAAGGTCGCAAATTGCATTGAGGTTCATCGACCAATGGTTTCTCAAAAGGTCGCATATTTTATTGAGGTTCATCCGCCAATGGTTTCTCACACGGTCCCATATTGTATATAGGATTATCCCCTAATGGTTTCTCACACGGTCGCATATACATCAAGAAACATTTCAAGGCGTGCATGGTATCTATATTTGCAGAACCTATAATTCGCCGTGAAGAAATTAATGCATAATTCATCACTGGAGAGAGAAATTACGCACAGTAAGTACTTTCGTGTATTTTATCTTTAGAGAGAGTGAGAAATGTACAAGTGTTGGGGTATCTATAAGCATAGGCAATTTTGAGGTATGGCTTCATTATGTATTCTTGTGAGGTTAGGTGGTCACCTGACCTGAGCTGAAAAGGTCAAAAGCGTTAAGGTCAATTAACCTGATCTAACATGGTCCCCTTGACGAAAGGATCGTGTACCAGGTGCTACTGCAAAGATGCAAGTGCAGGTGTTTGGGCGGTTATGTACAGGAGCAATTTTGAGGCGTATCTTCATTAGGCAAACTTCTTGGGAGATCAAATGGTTACCTGGTCTGACCTGTCAAGGATAGGACCGGTTAGATCAAATGATCTCATTTGACACGATTACGTTTGACAAGACGATCGGATAAGACGTGCTTGTGTAAAGATATCGTAAGGAAACGTAGCCTCTCCTTATCTCAGTTATGCACCTAATAAAGAGGAGGGGAAACAATACAAAAGTCTCGATGGCTAGGGATCAAGATCAAAAAACGTTAAAGGCGTACCTGGTATACATTTCTACAGAACGTTGGTACTATGGTTTATTACATCTACAGACAGAACGAGAAATTTACAAGTGTTTTAGATGGTTATATACGCAAGGAAATTTAAGGCAAGGCTTAATTAGGTAATCTTCTTGCGAGATCAGGTGGTCATCTGATCTGACCTGACAAGGTCGGGGGCAGTGAGCTCAACTAATCTGGCCTGACATGGCCACGTTGACAAGACGATTGGGTACCATGTGCTCCTGTAAAGATGCCCTCAAGAAGTGCATCCTCTTCCTTGCTTAGTATACACTTGATATAGAAGACAAGAAACAATAAAGAAGTCTCAAATTTTAAAGTTCAACCACAGGAAAGATTTGATGGCCTACCTGGTATCCATATTTGCAAAATCTTCAACTCACCTGAAGAAGTGCGTGCACAATACACTACTAAAGAGAGAAACTAAGCACATTTAGTACTATCGTTTATTATTTCATCAGATAGAGTGAGAAATGTACAAGTGTTGGGGAAGGTTATATAAATATGCACATTTGAGGCTTGGCTTCATTAGCTATACCTTCTTGGTATATCATTTCGTCACCTGACCTAACTTGAAAAGGTCTAATGCGATGAGATCAAACAACCTAACCTAACATGGCCACGCTGACGAGACGATTGGGTATCACGTGCTCCTTTAAAGATGTCCTCGGGAAACGCGTCCTCCTCCTTGCTCGGTATGCACTTAATAAAGACGAGAGGAAACACTGCAGAAGTCTTGAAGGCTAGGATTCAGATTCAAGAAAAAGTTGAAGGCATACATGCAGAAACTTCGCTTCCCTGTAAGGAAGAAAAAGCACAATTCACCGCTGGAGAGAGAAATTTAGCACAATTAGTACTTTTGTTTATTATATCATTATACAGAGTGAGATATGTGCAAGTGTTATGGTGGTTATATACATAGGTAATTTTGGGGTGGTGTTTCATTAGGTAATCATCCTGTGAAATCATGTGGTCTCCTGACCTAACCTGACAAGACCGGTTGCGGTATGGTCAACTAATTCTACCTGACACAGACATATTGACGAGAAGATCGGTTACAACGTGTTCCTCTAAAGACATCGTCAGGAAACGCAGCCTCTCCCTTGCTCAGCATATTTCAAATTAAACGAAAGGAAACATTGCAAAAGTCTCCAAGGCCTTGATCAAGTTCAAAAAACGTAGAAGGCGTACGTGGTATCCATATATGCAGAGCTTTGACTAAACCTTGAAGAAGTATATTCGCAATACACCACTAAAGGGAGAGATTAAGCACAGTACTTTCCTTTATTTAATATTCAGACAGAGTGAGAAATGTACAGGTGTTGCGGTTGGTTATATACAGAGGCAAATTTGAGGCGTGATTTCATTAGGTAATCTTCATGGGTGATCTGGTGGTTACTTGGCCTGACCTGATAAGGGCGAGAGCGGTGAGGTCAACTAATCTGACCTTACACGGATACGTTGACGAGATGATTATGTCCCAATTGCTCCTTTAAAGATGAGTTCAGGAAAAGCAGCCTCTCCCTTGCTGAGTAGGCACTTAATGAAGACGAGAGAAAACACTGCAGAAGTCTCGAAGGTTAAGGTTGAAGCTCAGGAAAACGTTGACGGCGTACGTGGTATCCATGTATGCAGAGCCTTCACTTAATCGTGAAGTAAATGCGCAATACACCACTGGAGAATTAGATTATGCAATGTTGGTATTTTCATTTTTTAATCTTCAGACAGAGCAAGAAATGTACAAGTGCTTGGGGCTGTAATAACAGAGGCAAATTTGGGGCGTGAATTTCTAAGATAATCATCTATGGGAGATCAGGTGGTCACCTGACTTGACCTGACAAGGTTGAGAGCGGTAAGGTCAACTGTTTTGACTTGACATTGATATGTTGACAAGATTGCATTCCACTTCCTCCTATAAAGATGTCGTAAAGAGACTCAGCCTCTCCCTTACTCGGTGTGCACCTAATAGGGACCTAAGGAAACATTGTAAAAGTCTCGAAGACAAGGGCTCAACTATAGGCAATCATTCAAGGCGTTCATGGAATCTATATCTGTAAAGCTTTACGTCACCGCGAAGAAGTATATGCACAAGACATATCTGCAAAGAGAAATTAAGTATAGTTATTACTTTCGTTTGTTATACCTTCAGACAGAGTGAGAAATGTGCAAGGGTTAGGGGGTTACATACAGAAGCAATTTTTTGGCGTGGCTTCATTACGTTAACTTCTTGGGAGATCAGATGGTTACATGATCGGACCTGACAAGGCCGGGACTGGTGAGATAAAATAATTTCACTTGACACGGATACATTGACAAGAAGATCGGATACCACGTGCTAGTTTATAGAGGTCCTCAGGAAACTTAACTTCTCCATATCTGGGTTAAGCACCTAATAAAGATGAGAGGAAACACTACAAAAGTCTCGACAGCTAGGGTTCAAGATCAGGAAAGCGTTAAAGGCTTACGTGGTATTCATTTCAGACGGAGCGAGAAATATACATGTGGTGTGGATGGTAATATACACAGTTAAATTTCAAGCATGGATTAATTAGGTAACCTTCATACGATGTCAGGTGGCCACCTGATCTGACCTGACAAGGTCGGGGGCGGTGAGTTCAACTAATATTGACCTGACACGGCCACGTTGACAAGACGATCGGGTACCACGTGCTCCTGTAAAGATGTCCTCAAGAAACGCAGCCTCTTCCTTGCTCGGTATACACTTGATATGTAAATGAGGAAATGCTGCAGAAGTTTCAAAGGCTAAGTTTCAATATCAGAAAAGATTTCAAAGCGTGCTGAGTATCCATATTTGTAGAGCCTATAATTTACCGGGAAGAAATAAATGCAGAATTCATCACTGGTGAGAGAAATTAAGCCCAGTAAGTAGTTTCGTCTATTCTATCTTTAGAGAGAGTGAGAAATGTGAAAGTGTTGGGGTAGTGTATATGCACAGGCAATTTTGAGGCATGGCTACATTATGTAGTCTTCTTGCAAGATTAGGTGGTCACCTGACCTGAGCTGAAAAGGTCGGAAGCGTTAAGGTCAACTAACCTGACCTAACATGGCCACGTTGACGAGACGTTTGTGTACCACATGCTATCGTAAAGATGCAAGTGCAAGTGCTAGGGCGGTTATGTACAGAATATATTTTGAGGCGTGGCTGCATTAGGCAAACTTCTTGCGAGATCACAAGGTTACCTGATCTGACCTGTCAAGTCCAGGATTGGTTAGGCCAATTAATCTCACTTGATACTGATTCGTTGAAAAGACGATCGGATAAGACGTGCTCGTGTAAAGATATCATCAGGAAACGTAGCCTCTCCGTATCTCGGTTATGTACCTAATAAAGAGGAAAGAAACACTACAAAAGTCTAGACGGCTACGGTTCAAGATCAGAAAACGTTAAAGGCGTTCCTGGTATTCATTTCTACAGAACCCTCACTTCAACGTGATGTAAATGCACAATACACCACTGGAGAAAGAAACTGAGCAGAGTTAGTTCTATCGTTTATTACACCTACAGACAGAGCGAGAAATTTACGAGTGTTGTGGATTGTTATATACACAGGGAAATTTCAGGCTAGGCTTAATTAGGTAATCTTCTTGCGAGATCAGATGGTCACCTGATCTGACCTGACAAGGTCGGGGGAGGTGAGGGCAACTAATATGACCTGACACGGCCACGTTGACAAGACTATCGGGTACCACGTGCTCCTGTAAAGATGTCCTCAGGAAAAGCAGCCTCTCCCTTGCTAATTATGCACTTAATAAAGACAAGAAGAAACACTGCAGAAGTCTCGAAGGCTAGGGTTTAAGTTCATGAAAGCGTTGAAGGCGTACCTGGTATTCATATCCACAGGACCATCACTTCACCCTGAAGAAGTAAATGCGCAATATATATCTGGAGAGAGAAACTAAGCACAGTTAGTACTTTCGTCCATTACATCTTTAGAGAGTGAGAAATGTGCAAGTTTGAGGTGGTTATATACATAGGCAATCTTGAGGCGTGGCTTCATTAGATGATCTTCTTCTGAGATCAGGTGGTCACCTAACCTGACTTGACAAGGCCGTGGGCTGTGAGGTCACCTAACCTGACCTAACATGGCCATGTTAACGAGACGATCGGGTACCAAGTCCTCCTGTAAAGATTTCCTCTGGACACGCCGCCTCTCCCTTGCTCGACATGCACTTAATAAAGATGAGAGGAAACACTGCAGAAGTCATGACTGCTAGGGTTCAAATTCACGACAGCGTTGAAGGCATACGTAGTATCCATATCTGTAGTACCTCTCCTTTCCCCGTAAAGACGTAAATGCACAATACACCAGTGGAGATAGAGATTAAACACGTTTAGTACTTTTGTTTATCACATCTTCATACAGAAGGATAAATGTGCAAATGTTTGGGGTAGTTTTATACATATGCAAAGTTGAGGCGTGGCTTCATTAGGTAATCTTGTCGGGAGATCAGATGGTTACCTGATGTATCCTTACAAGGCCGGGGGGAGGGGGGGAGGGATATTGGGGAGAGAGAGAGAGAGAGAGAGAGAGAGAGAGAGAGAGAGAGAGAGAGAGAGAGAGAGAGAGAGAGAGAGAG
>JAYMFT010198290.1:0-11727 GCA_038088735.1 Panulirus argus
ACAAAAAAATATATATATATATATATATATATATATATATATATATATATATATATATATATATATATATGTAGAACGTAGGTTTACTTTAGTATATCTGTTTCGAAAGCGTTGAGTCACCCATGGCACAGGTATCAGAGAACGTACCAACATAAGAGAAAATGGGAATATTCTAGCCTATCTGGACAAGATTAAATAAGACTTTACCACTGCAAAGATAGAAAGATATCTCTACTGAAAGCTATAAGAAGAATTAAGTGTCAAAAGTAAGTTAAACATGGTGCATGATGTCCGTAGACCTTTTCATGGTTCGTTCTCTATAGAAAAGCAGCTAACGAAATATTTATCCCGCCCTTGCAAAGTACCGCTAGATATATATATAATGTCCTAAATCTATGAAAAAGTATAGCATTATTATGATTTTGGTATGATGAAATAATGGCTTGATGTAACCCTCGTCTCCTTCAAAAAACATCAAGAACTATATGACAGTGATAGCATTACTAGGTAGAAATATCTAAGTTCCTCTAACCATCTGTGGGCCTGCCCACTAATGATGATTTACTGCCCTTATATCATTCATTACTTATATCTCTGACTTTGTAACTCTCTCTCACACTATTTCTCTTTCTCACTTTCTCTCTCATGACAGTTGTACATGTACAGATTACTCTGCCTGATACTCCTGAAGATGCTGGGTTCTATCCATCCAATAACCACAAAAGGATCACAAAATACTCTTTGCTTTCTGACCAGAGACAAGGAAGAGAATAAGTATACTGAATAAAAATAATTCTATTGCATAGAATGATTTTACGGATCCATTTAATAAAAATCTCTCACTGAGAAATCTCTCAACTGGCTGAGAGAGGGAAGGGCAGGAAAAGAGTTACTGAGAATGAGAAACAGGTTATAATAAAGATGAGAAAAAAAGGAAGCATAAAATGGTGTAAATTTTGTTCATTTTGTAAATGAAAATGTCAAAAATCTCTCATACATAAGACATTGAAACATGTAAAAGGTTTCTCACGTATAAGAGAATGTAAGTGGATGAAAAAGACATTTCTCATGTGTTAACGTGAAATATCCCAAGTGAAACGCTTCCTGTGTAAAACATCGTTCATGTGTAAAAGACAGAGACCTGGTTGATGAGTCACTTTCGATATTAGTTTCACAATATGAGTTGATGGCGTCCCCAGCTGCTGAGCCGATGTATGATCTAATAAACGAGATCTTGATAAATCTTTTATTACTCACTTTGGAAATTATATCAATGAGAATCATTTACGAGTCAAGAAAAAGAAGATATTTCATCAGCACTGAAACTTATGTATCCTCAAACATACAGTTTTCCAATATTGGATATCTGTTTGCAATTCCTGCCGACTACTCATCAGTAGGTACCTCCATATTTCAATATTCTGGCCAGCCTGATTAACACTGGCAATGAATATAGTGAAATTGTATTTGATTTCAGAATTACCCTTAACACTTAAAGAACGTGTTGAAGATTATTCAGTGGGTTATAACTTGACGCTGACGACTTTCATGACCCTGGCAGATGATAGGCCTAGAGCCCAACCACCCACAAACAACTTGACTGATCGAGGGTCGTACGTGTAGTGAGAGAGGAATGTATTGGCTTAGAAATACATGCAACTTATGAAGATGATGTTTAGTATACACCGACATAAATCTGGATGCTCTTCTTATAAATAGATTTGCCCGTTCTTTGCCTGTCAAAATTCCTGTAAGATTACAACCAGGTTTCCCATTTGTGCGTTACGTGAAGAGAGTTTTACACTCGTGTTGTCCTGTCTCTTAACCTTGAATATATGTACAATGTCCTTACTCATATGTTTGTATATGTACACAAACACACGCCCGCATGCTCACACACACCCAAACCTATGCCAGATTCTGTACAAATTGGTGGTATTAAGACTTAGCTGTTGGTTAGTTGACTGCTTTATAGACTTACCAACTGCCAATGTCATGAAGGCCATCATCACGTAGCTACATTAAACATCCAGAAAAACTTGAACACCTTCAGGTATTAAGGATAATTCTAAGATCACCTACTGCGTTGATACGCATGTGGTTCATGGATTTCATATGGCCTCTAACTTGAGGATATACAAAGAATTGTTTTCATCCTATCTAACTATCTAAAGGTAATAAAAATGTAACTTTACTTTCTGTTTTTAACAACGAGTGCACAAACTCTTTCTTTGTATAATAGAAATTGTTTTAAGTAAGCTGTCTTAATACAATATTAGTGTACTTAAAAAAATATTTTCACTTGTAGTCGCTTCAAATCATAATTCACCCCAGGCTACATACCCTCGTCTGCCGACAAACTTCTGAACTTTAGCAGGTTCAGAGTTGTTTGCCTACCTTGAGGGATCATTTGCCTCCCTCCCTACCACGTAAGGAGCGACTTGTATTCCTGAGTTCGGACAAAGTAACAACAAAAAGATGAAAACTTCTAAAGTGATTGAGAAAGTTTCCCGGCACAAGATGGGAATGAAATTAATCTCGTTTTCTTTGGTGTTTTCCATAACCCGTGGAGCACATCGTCTTGGCTATGATAATGTGACCTTTGACCTGACCCGTGAGGGCAGAAGAAAAAGACTTTAAGCAAGAAGGAACATGACAATAAAGATAGAGATATGCACAAAAGATGGAGCAGACCCGAAAGAAGAAGAAGAAGAAGAAGAAGAAGAAGCAGAAGAAGGAATTTTTTTTATATAAGTGGAGGTAAATCTGTAAAGATCTGCGAACGAGACTGTTAATCATTCAAATCAAGATGTTGTTCCCGATGATGTATCTTGTAAGGCCTACGAACGAGGGCTGTGACCAGCGTCGTCCTGCACGGTAGGTTGTGACGTTGTGTTGGAGTCAAGGGGTCGTTCTGTTCTGCCATGTTATGGGTCGTTCCAGTCAGCTCAAGGGTACTCAGAAGTCGTGCCTTAATGCTCAAGGGATTCTTATGGCACACAAGACTTTCACTCACATAACCTACATATCTTTTTCTCACAGATATACCTAAAAAATCATACGTACATATACACAGACTTATGATAAATGTTCACACACACACACACACACACACACACACTTCAAAATGGATATTTTGGATGGAAAGGGAGGAACATGTGAATGTTGATGGAAGGGGGTGAGAATGGTTGCGGTGGAATAGATGTGGCCGAGTGGAGCAGGTCCAACAGCTGAGGGAGTGGAATAGGGAAGCTGAAGGAGCGAATCAGGGCAGCTGAGGGAGTGGAGAAGGGCAGCTGAGCTCTTAATGGAGTTGGTGCTGGCTTAAGTGGAACTTCGAAAGGAATTATGGATTTTACTTAATGTGCGACGAACTGCAGACTTGGAGATATAACGGGCAGGAGGCGGAGGAGAAGGAGGAGGAGGAAGAGGAGGAGGAGGAGGAGGAGGAGGAGGCAGAGGTGGATGAGGAAAAGGAGGAAGAGGAGGAGGAAGAAGAGCAGAGGAAGAGAAGAAGGAAGATTATAAAAGCATAGGGCCAAAGATCTATCCTTTCCGTACTCAATCCACATCCTATGGTAGATGAAGTGCTCACTATGGCGTTGATACCTACCGAGGTGGCGCTACAAAGAGTGGGGCGCACCTGGGAGGAGTTGATGGGAGTGGGAACTCACCTGGATGAGGTTGCTTAGGGTGGGAACTCACCTGGGTGGGCTTTCTGGGTGTGGGAACTCACCTGGGTGGGGTTGCTAGGGGCAGGAACTCACTTAGGTGGGAGTTGCTGGGAGTGGTATCTCACCTGGATGGGGGTTGCTGGGTATGGGAACTCACCTTAGCGGGGTTGTTGGAATGCTGGGAGTGGGCGTCGACAGAGGCGTGGGAGGAGTCCTGGACGGAGCCACGGCTGAGTTTCCTGGCGAGGGCGGACCTCCGGCTCCCCGTGCTGCCGTGCCTGCGGGACCAACAACCGCAAAGGCTCGTTAGGATCGTTAGTTCTTCTTTAGTAAGCTATCGGGTCGTAGCTCACGTGTAGCTGCCCAGTCTAGGCTTGTTTGTCCTAGCTAGTCGTTTCTGGGTTGTGATTACCCAGTTCAGGGACGTTAGTCTCTGAGCTACGCAATCACTAGTCTTTACTACTCTGTTTTTATGGTCATTAATCCCTTGTTGATCTTTAATGAGTCATTATTACCCAACCTATGGTTAACAGTCCCAGAATGGGCGTTACTACCTAGCTTAAGATCATGATTAATTCTCTCTCATCCGGGACTTTTTTCACAAAGAACGCAAACGTCAAAGAAGAGACCCTCATCAAAAATGGATTCCCCAACGCAGTTGTAGGATAGCAGATTTGCCTCTTCCTGAACAGCATCGATGAACGCTGTAACACGCCAACCAGTTACCGGGTACAGTACAACACACAAGATCCTCCACTGAGACTGGAGGTCGCTGGCTTACGAAGGAGATGGAATGAAACTCTTTGGCATCATCTCCGACACTTAAACGGAACACAACCCAATGGCCAACTCAGATTTGTGATCTACAAGAATATAAAGAAGAATTCTTTCGTCGCAACCAACAAACTCAACCGGAATAGGAATCCCCTCCAGAGCGCCCAAGTAGTTTATGAAAACATACGCCTCGTGTGTATGTATGTATATATGTATGTGCAACGAAAGTTGTCAAAACTGGCAACTACGTCTTTTGACCAAAAGTTATATAAACTTCCTTGAAGTACATCGCAAATTTTTCTGAAACTGGAAACCAACACGAGACTGTTACAGACTCCCCTGAAACTTTTAAAAGTTTAACTCTCACTCTTTTACATTGTAGGCTAGACAAAGTGCCATGTGCATATCCTTATCTGCACTTTAAATGAGAATATTAAAAGTTTGATTATTATCCAGTAACTATCTAGTTTTAGACAATAATCATTCTTAAAGATATATTGGGCTGTTTTAAAGCTAATGTCTATTTAACGTGACTATAGCTAAGACCTTAGAATAGTTCATCTTCAACATTTCACTCAAGAAACTGTAGATCTGATTCTACTTTGGCATATAAGAAAAACCATCTGAAAAAGTGCGTCACTGAGTCTATAAGTTCCTCTAAAGACGAATCTTTTACTTACTGCAAGTGCAGAGAGTAGGTTTTTAGCCTTGAGCGTTCAGAAGGTTTCAGACCAGGACATTTATGGATAAGGGTTCATACCTTGCGTTCAAAGGTAAGGTGTTTCACCCGAAAGTTAGAAAATGGGATGATTCTCAAGGGTAAAGTATATCTTTTGGAAGTCTAAAGGGAATTTCTCTCATAAGGGAGTCCGAAGGGAAGGTTTCCAATCTGGGAGTTCAGGGAGAAGGTTTCTAAGGCTAGAGTTCAAGGCGATGGTTTCCAACGTGGAAGTTCAAACGGAAGGTTTCTTACCTGTGTGGTCTCTTGTTTTCATTGCTTTTGTTGTCGGTGACACTCATGCGTTCGAGCGGGCGCCGCGGCCGGGCCACCTCCACTGCGTTCTAGAGTGCGCCCACAGCCTCAGCCATTCTGTAAAGAACACCAAAAAATGTATTTCCTTTCATATTTTTGAGCAAGAAATTCATAACCAAAGTTCTCGAATTTTTTTGTCAATATCATTTGATTTCTTTTGACAACTTTAGCAACTACTGTCTAGATCGCTTGATCTGTTTCAACAACTTATAACAACTTTGTTCTTAGTGGATATGAGTTTCTATTTTACTTGATAACTACACGATAATCAAATGATATTACTATATATTGTACAGAATATAATAGGCCTGAGCGAAAACATTGCAGAAGAAAGTCATATTAGAACCCTTATTTAATGACTCAAAACCTTCCTCAAATATTCAGAGCAACCTCAAACTATCCTGTTTTTTTCTTGACGATGCCCTATTTAATGCAGAAGCTTTAAGAGAGACTTTAAAAGATAATTAGTGTATATCTGTTACTTATCATAATTGGTTAAGATGAACTTTTCTCTCTTTGTCCACTAAACTCTCTTTTCGTACACCAGAAATGATTTTACTGTTGAGCTAATAGGTCAAGAAAGTGACCACCTAATTGAATACCCAAATCAACCAACTACTAACAAATATGGAAACTATCCAGTTAACCTATGAATTACCCACTTAACAAATGATGTGTAATTAGTTAAGTCTCTATACCAGCTCTTGTTGCTGTAAACTAGTAAAGTAACCAACTGATGATACAACCAATTAAGAAAATAACCACAAAACTAGTAAAGCCTACAATCTCTCAACCATATTCTCATTAAAGCAGGTGAACATTTATCAAAACAGCAAACTGATACTCTATTTTAATAACTAGCAATTCAACCAAACAGAAACCACGCCCCAATATCCAACTAACATGTTATTCAACCATGTAACTACATATATTGTCTATCAGCTAATCAACTGTTTAACACAGAGCTGACTAACAAAAACTCCAACCAACAAACAAAGTAACTGTCCCACCCTCCCCACACACACACACACACACACACACACACACACACACACACACACATACCAATTCTAGCTGGTTCAGAAGTCAACTGTATGTCTAGCCAACGATCCGACCAAGCCATCCAAAAACACAAGCAATAAAGGTGCTCACCCATACCACACTAACGCATGTACGAAGTTCAGACAATTTAGCACGCCCCAGAGAAGGCAATCCGAACTTTCAACAGCAAGTTTGGCGATTCCCATCTTCAGCTGTTCTTGAGTTGCTGCTCGGACAAACAACAGAGCAAACAAGGTACAAACGGAGGGTAATGAAAATCTCTATCCCACCCCAAAACCCCATCCCACAACAGACAAACAAACAGGTTTCTTTGTGAGCCAAACTATGGCATTATGCTGAGGAACAAATAATCAGACGGTGAACTGAACCATTAATAAACGTATTTCGTTTCAAATAATGATCGTGAACCTCTTGACCACGACAATACGACCCCTACAGCACGACCAAAAGACCCTTGAGTACGATGGTACGACTCTTGCAAGGCATGAAGGCCGGGCCTTTGACCTACCCGACTACGATTAGGGTAAAAGCTAGGTCATTGTACCTAAGGATTCGTACCGTCGTACCCAAGGTCCATATGGCTGTGATCAAGGGTTTCACTCTAATCCTCAATCGAGGGATTTGATTCTATTAACTTCTATTCTTGCACTGTAAGTCTTTATCTTGTTAACTCCCTTGTAAAGAATATGGCTGACATCAGACGACAGCAGTCTTATTGCCAAAGTTTAAAGTGAATCATTCCCACAGTAAAATCCTTCACTGTTTATGTGCTTTACATTTCTATACACACAAATGTGAGGCTATACTTTCACCCCCTAAGGTACACCCCACCAATAGCCGCTTCACCCGTCATTAACTCCCCACTGGGGAGGAAATTGCAAAGCCTTCCCTATCAACACATCCCCTCCCCATATCTTGGCACTGATTCCTGCACTTACGTCCCGTAAGAAGGTTAGAATTCAGAGCATCTGTTCAACATCAAAACAACTTTATATAAATTCAGAATCTGAATTCCCCTCACGCACCTTAAACGCACCCACCAGCGTCTTGTTAAACCTCAACTTTCCCCTTTTACTTTTTCAAAAAAAAAAAAAAATATATATATATATATATATATATATATATATATATATATATATATTTTAACAGAGGGAAGCACAGTGTAAATTTAAATGTTATTAGATAAGCGCTATAACGATTAACAAATGTATCCTCATAGTTATTTGGAAAAGTTATTCTGTGTCATGGGGATATGCGTGACCCAGACACTAAATTAGCTCAATTAGGGCCAAGTCTCCGCCAATTCTTCGTTTAATTATTCATAATTAATGTAACCTAGAGGAGAATTCCCTACATCTTGATTAAAACAGGTATTTATCCTCTCATATAAATCGCCCCCTGAGCCTGAGAGATAAGGGTATAAAATAGATGGAAGAAAATTTTAGAGGGATGATATTTTTTTTATATAAACAAATTAATAGCATGGTTAATTTTTGGCTAGGAAATTAGTAACGTAGAAATATTTATTATTAGTTTCTTTAGGTGGCCTCTAAGTTAGTTTGAATTATCTGCGGGATCATTTCAAAGGTTACTTTCACTACAGCCTCATCTTGAATAAACATATCTTCACTACACCCTCATTTTCTTCCTCTAATATCTTCCCTACACCTTCATTTTCACCATAACTTTAATATTTGTCACACTCTCATCTTCACTACAACCTAATGTTCACAACAAACTCAATTTCATTCCAGTTTCAACTTCATAACAACATTATCTTCACCACAGCACCATCTTCCCTGCCTGCTTACCTTCATCACATCCTTTCATTCACGTCATTCTATCTCTACAAAATCCTCATTTTCAGTAAGGCTTGAACTTGGCTTGGAGTATTTGGTGTTCACTATATTTTTTTCACTATACCCTCATTCTCACAATATCCTTTCCTTCACTGAGCTGCGTTTAGCCGGCCTTGAACCTAACTTGGCTCATTTTGCATCTACTAATTTTTTCTTAACTACATCCTCATCTTCAATGCAAAAATCATGAACCTAACTTGAATAATTCTGTGTTAACAATAATTTCCTTCGCTACACTCTTCCCTTCATAAACTGTTTATCTATACTAAGCTACAGAAAGTTCAAAGCCGGCCTTGAACTCTTTCCACAAGCACACACACACACCACCATAACTCGAAAGAGTTATCATAAAAGCACATATCAGAACACCTCACCAGCAACAATTGTATAAACATAGACCAACATTATATCATACCAGGTAAAAGTACATAGACTCAGCTCACTGCAATTACATATATGAAGCTCTGATTCAGGAAAGTAGAAATGATACTGTTTACTTTGCTAAAGCATTTGGTAAGGCTGAGTGAACAGGTAGGCGAGGCATTGCTTAGACTGGAGCAGATAGATTATTTGCAGAACCTACTGAGTGATACTTTCGGTTGTGGTTGACTGGTGCCGTTGTTTTGAGGGGATTTAGTATATTTGTTCTTGTTTTCTTTCTCTCTACTGATATTTGCGATATGAGAAATGTCGTGTGTGTGCCGTATGTGACTGTCTGAATGTTGTATATGTACTGTAAGTGATGGAATGGATGTCGCTTGTGTGCCGTATGTGATGAAGTGAATGTTGACTATAAGTATTTGATCATTCAAGTTACTATAAAGTCATGTCTTTTAGGAGTTAAGATAGTGAAGGCTAACCTCTTTAGGGATGCAGACATTTTGCTTTGAATAAACCGGTAATGTAATGTTGCGTACAGCTGGGGTGCCGTGACATGACTGTGATTCTCTTTCATAAAAGAAGATCCAATCTGTGGCTTGCAGGGGGTTTAGGGATGACGTGTAGAGACAGATTAAAGATGTTTTGGGGATAAAAACATCTCCCTAGAGAGACCCTATCGTCCAGATTGAGAATTTGAAATACGAGGCTTTTTTGGAAGACTGCTTTTGCTGTCAGCTATTGATATGGTCGCCATTTTTGGTCATTTTATTCTACGGTAATATTATTCGTCTTTTGTGAGAGAAAATATCACAAAACAATGTCCATTGTTTTGTTGATGCCTATTGCCACTAGTAGCGTGCGGGAAGGGAGTTCTGGATGGTTGCAGCCACATTGGATATGTTGTGTGAGGTTGTGTACAGTGTAGATGAGTAATGCTTCAGCTTGAAGCTGTGATGTGTTGGTGAAAATGGGATGTTTTGGTTGGTTTTGTTGTGTTTCATTTTTTGAAAAATCTGGACATTGACGAAAACAGTTATAGATAACGATAGGAGGAAATAAAGTTTAGAAGTATATATGATGTTAGGATGGGTAAAATATATTGAAAAGTTTCCACACGTGTGGGATTTTTTATGTATATATATTAATATATATATATATATATATATATATATATATATATATATATATATATATAGAGAGAGAGAGAGAGAGAGAGAGAGATAGATAGATTTAGATAGATATAGATATAGATATATATATATAGATATAGATATAGATTACTAATGCTTTTACCATCTTCTTTGTTTATTTTTCATTTCATTTTCTCTCATCTCTCTCTCTTCCTCTGTAAAGAAGAAAACTTTTGCTTCCAGGGACTTGTGTTCTGAATGACTCTCCAAACCACTTCATTGTTAAGGAGGTTTGAGCCTCGTGGTTCAGCGGTGTCGATAACAGTCAGCGATAAACGCATTGCCATTGGAATACAAGACCAGAATGTTGCAGGTACTTAAGGTGATACGGCTTTCAGAGGATTTCGTCTCGCATTGTAACTTTATTGTGATTTAGAACCTCTCTCTCTCTCTCTCTCTCTCTCTCTCTCTCCTTTTTCTTTTATTTCAGTACATGCGAAAGCTGTGTACAGTTTTTCATGTGTGCAAATTCATGTGTGTCCGCTTACTTTAATTCCCCTGAGTCCTTTGAAAAATCTCTGACGTTTGAAATAAATGCATTGCTGTGGTTTACTTGTCTTTCATCGCATTGAAATGTCGATACATATCGAAATTATGCCCCAGGATGCCTTGGAAGCCTTTGAAAGGACAGAAATAACTTGGAAGAACATATACATGGGTTCTCTCCATATCATACGAGTATTAATTATGTTCTAATGATGTTTGCTTTCAGTCTGTAGGTAGACGTCCACTGTAAGGATCAATCCTAGTGATTAGACTGATCGAGTGATCATAGAACTAACACATGAAGAACGTTTTGGAGCGATGGTGTGAATCTTTACACCAAATCACTCGGCCCTCTTTACTTTATACTCTATACCTCTCTTTCTGTCTATTCCTTGTTCTATATAGTATACCCCATTCCATTTGTTGACTGTTCCATTCATTCCCCGCTCCATCTGTTCCCCGTGACATGTATCGAGTGTTCAGTTCAGCCGAGTCCTGGTCTGGAACCAGTGTAACATGAAGCGTGACAACATGAAGAGCTTACACTGCGCGAGGGGCATCGGCATCAATACACAGTTTGCAGGATGCAGTTGACCACAACAGATATAGGGTAATGGTGCAGGCTTCTATATCTTGAATATATAATGGTATATCATTATTCTATACATGGTGCTATATCATTATCATTATTAAACGTTATCATTGATGTATAATGCAGTACTCTTATCTATCCAGCAACTGGTTACTGCTTTCCTATCCTATGTAACATGTAGATAAGACGGAGATGGGTATAGCACTGAGTCTTGATGCGAGAGGTTTCAGTGAGGGAGTTCGAGGGAGTTCTCGATGCGGAATTTCCTCAAGCGGGAGTTTCCTAGGAGAGGGATATCAACTGATGCGGGAGGTCTATCAATGCAGGAGATTCCTCAATGCGGGAGGTCTATCAATGCAGGAGATTCCTCAATGCGGGAGGCCTATCAATGCAGGAGATTCCTCATTGCGGGAGGTCTATCAATGTAGGAGATTCCTCAATGCGGAGGTCAATCAATGCAGGAGATTCCTCATTGCGGGAGGTCTATCAATGCAGAAGATTCCTCAATGCGGGAGGTCTATCAATGCAGGAGATTCCTCATTGCGGGAGGTCTATCAATGCAGGAGATTCCTTAATGCGGAAGGTCTATCAATGCAGGAGATTCCTCAATGCGGGAGGTCTATCAATGCAGGAGATTCCTCAATGCGGGAGGTCTATCAATGCAGGAGATTCCTCA
>JAYMFT010198301.1:0-11726 GCA_038088735.1 Panulirus argus
GTAATGCACTGAAACCACAGCTCCCTATCCACATCCAGGCCCCACAGACCTTTCCATGGTTTACCCCAGATGTTTCATATGCCCTGGTTCAATCCACTGACAGTTGTGGTTTCAGTGCATTACACTTGACTGCTAGAAAACTGATGTAAGCAGATGCAGCAGCCTTTATTTGTCTGTTCCTAACACAACCTCACTAGTGCAGGATACGGTGATCAAGTATGAAAAAATATACATATATATGAAGAGAATGAGTGAGAACACACTGACTGAAAGTATATATGCATCAAAAATTAGTGGAACAAGGAAGGGGAAACTGAAGATGAGATGTAAACCTCCTTTCACTCTGACTAATCTTCATTATCTTACATTTATTTGAGTTGAATTTCATTAGCCATCTTAATGACTGCAGCAAGAGTCTGTGTAAGTACTCTTCGGGATTTTCACAATCCAGAAAACTCATAATTTCAAATAATTCTTGTATCACCTACAAACATGTTCAGGTACAATTACAGTCCTTCTAATCTGTCATTAAATAGCAATAGCCAAAAGACTGAGCCCTGTAGGATCCTAACGGTTACTCTTACCCATTTGAGGAAGTACCTCTGGCGTGTGTCCTTTATTCCTTTTACCTTACGTTATGTATATTCAAGTGACAGGAGTTTTCCTCTGATATCTACTTGTTAATCCAATTCTTGGATCAACATCTTGTGAGGAGCAATGAAGACTTACTGGTGCTCCAAGATCACACAATCTACCCACCCATCTCTTTTGTCTTGGCCACTGCTTACTCTACACAAAAGTCCAAACGATCTATTGAGCATAATCTCTTTGTTTTGAACTCTGCAAAAGTCCCTTCTGTGCAAGTATTCGCCTGCTGTTTTCAAATCATTTTACAAATATCTTATAAACTGTGCTCATCAAAGATGTATTATACTGGTTTTCTTACACTCCTAGGATCCATCTTCAACTGACTTTAGCTAAGTCACAAGAATGTTAGCATAAAACTACAAACTCTTATGAGATGGGGCCCCATGAGTGCAGTACTTTCCCATTCTATTAAAAGACACACACACACACACACACACACACACACACACACACACACACACAAGATGGAGGCCTAAACATACAACTTCCCTTCCCGTACTGTACTAATAAGTAATTACAAAAAAGGTTATTAACAAACTTACGGAAGCACAAAGAACTAATAGAGAGGGTCCAGAGGAAGGCAACAAAGATGGTACCTGAAATAAGAGAGCTGAGTTACAGTGAGAGGTTTGAGGCCATAAATTTGCCCAATATGGAAAGAAGAGTGAGGGGAAAACTGATCACAACCCTTAAGATTATGAACCAGTTTGATGATGCTGACAGTGAACGATTCTTTGAATGGTGCAAAGATAGGAGCAACAAAAGGCCATAACAAGAAATTTCTTAGAAAAGATGGAAAGAAGTCTTAAGGAGGTAACAGGATTAAGAGAAATGAATTATAAAGTGGGATTAGAGGAAATAACTATGTCCACAATGGGAGAAAGGCAAGGGGCGACAACCACAACCTTTAAGTTTTTAAACTATCTTTTGGATGAAAATGTGAACATTTCTTTGAGAGATCCAGAGATAGAACAACCAGAGGCCATAAAATGAATTTAAACAAGAAACTTGCTAGATAAAAAGATATATATACATACTTCTAGAAAATAAGTGTAGTGGATGAATGAAATAGAACTTAGTGATGAAATTGTTGATGCAGACAGCATAAATCAGTTTAAAAAGTTGTATTATTGTAAAGAATGTTCAAGAGATGGGGACCCACAAGTGCGGAACACCCACCCTGTACTAAGCACTGAGGAAATTACAGAAACTGTGATACTGGAAAAAATCCACAAGCAACAGGCTAATGTATGAATATGTACAATGCCAGAAGGCATCCAATATTTCCAATATCAACATGCACACATTATCTGCAAGCATGTCATCTTAAGATGTTTCTGATGGGCAAGGTATCATACAAGAAAGGTTAGCAAGGGAGTCCTTGATCTATATAAAAGAAGTCTGACACTGCATGCAAATAAAAACTTCCACAAATTACATACACCTAACAAAGTTTTATGCTCGTTAAATACAAACAAAGTAGGTACTTTTGCAGATAATCATGACTTTTACATGATTATTTACATGACCTTTAACATTTCTGCCTTGAAAATTACCAAAAATTGACTCTCTTTTTAAACTAAACAATTTCCTCTGATATCCTATATATTTTACACCCCATTTAAAGAGATTCAGTATCATTCATCCCATCTCACACATTCATTTAACTGTAATCAAAATATAATAACTCTTTTGTTACCAAAGAGAAATAGAAGCTGTTGATTTCTGTAACAATTAGTCCATCTCTCTTTCCAGTCTTTTGTAGTTTTTCATATGAAAAAAATTGTAATCAATGTAACAATTTGAGGCATCAAATCCTCAGTGCATCCTTTTTCTATTTTATCCTAACAGCAAATAGTGTCAACATATTTCAAACAAAAGCTGACTATCAACAAATCAAAACAAAAGAGTTCGTAAATATCTGGACCCATAAATTAACAAGATTTACAAGTACAAAGAGAGGGTTCAATATAACCTCTCATTTTCAAGGGCTCTTTTTGTACAAAGAGAAAAATTACAAAAAATGACTAAGGGTGCCCCCTCTTAGGTTTCAAGTTTATTGTTACTTAGGGTTTCTTAAGGACAATGGTAGGATGGTCTTTTTTCCTGGTGAAGCTGCGATTTGCAAACGTGCTTGCATGGTTATGATTTGTTCACAGTTTTTACCATGCTCCAGTGGCAAATAAATTATACTGTATAGCCATATCCTCATATACGCAAATAAGAAATTGTTTGCTACAAAGGTAATGGAAAATCAGTCATAGTAAATATGTCCTGTGACTGTAAAAACCTGTGAATAAACAAGCTGGTACTTACGGAGACGACTCTTCTCTTCACTTACAAAAACTTTCAATCCCATTTTTTGCTTTTCAAAATATTTACTTGGAATTTTCTATAATGTATTCACTTACTGTTACCATGCATCTGAATGCTGGACTATGTTTGATAACATCAATCTCATCATAAACCTAATGTTCTGCTTAAAACATCAATACCCATATATAAGAAGGTTTTGCATACGATCCTCCTTGCCCATGCAAATTTTACAGAACAGCACTTCTAAACAATAAATGCTTTTGGACACAAGAATATCTTACTGAATAAGTAAGGGATGCTACAGTATGTAAGAAAGTGAGGGGGAGAGCAAAGGAAAAATCCTGCCTCTAAGCAGAGTTATAATTTATCAAAAAAAAAGTTACAAAACCATATCCAACACTCCTCACACTCATTCTTATGTAAATACCCCTTTACAGCAACTATGTTTGCAAAATGCAAAGAACAAATTACAATTACATTAACAAAGTAAAATCTAAAAACCCTCTATCATGTATTCAACTAAAGCTAAAGGGTGATAAATACATAAGTTTATCGCATTTAAGAAGCCAGTCAATAAAAGAAAGTCTCACTTCAATATACTTACGAGGTATATTTACTTCTGTACATTCCTTTCATTTTGTCATTGAGTTCTCCATCAAAGGCCACACTTAATTTAGCTGTTCCAATTGGCAAAGTTTCCTCAAATGTGAGTGTTGCCATCTCATTAGTAGATGAAACCTCAGTGGATACTGGAAGAAGTACCTCACCAGATGACAGCTTCACCTTAATATCTCTCAGAGTCAAATCCAAGGTATTGAACCTGATCTGCTTTGTTGCTTCCTTTATCTGAAGTCAGAAAACAATTGATGTTTTATCACCCTAAAGATTAAGTTCAGCTGATATCATTTTACACATTCTTTTGATCACTACTTACAGCCTGTGCCAAAAGTTAAGTCACGAGCTGAAAAAATAATTTATGGGTAAGTAGCCAAAAAAATAATTTACCTTACTATCATTCAGTCATCGTGTAACAGACCTAGCAGTGTGGCAGGGAGCCCCATCCTGAACAAATATTTCTTGCCTTTGCACTGAACTGGGTAAGTGGTCAGTAATGAAATCTAAGTACACTACCTAGTTTACTTTCACACTCCTGGGTAAGACTGCCAAATCAACACCATGATAGCTAAAACAGCCACAAATCATAAGTGAAGGAGGGTGTTCTTCAGTTGCTTCTGTGTATTGTGGCAGGTGTGGGTCTGAGTGGGGTGGCCTGCACACCCTCCCTCTGGCACTTCCAGCCATTGTACATTTCAACTGGTCATCCCACAACATGGTTCTCCATGATTCCTGGTCCAAAACAATGAATTTCTTGCAAAATTTCACTAATCTATCCATCTAGGTGGCAGCAAGGAGAGGTACATGTTATGCATGAAAACTACAATATCTCAGGTCACTATGTAGTAAATTTTGAAAGCTCCTGTGCGAGACACATTTGAGCAGTTATGGTTCTTCTGCTTTATTTCATGTGCTGTTAGGGATGGGCAGGCCTTAACTTGTCTTACAATCACTTTACAGGTCACAGGAGACATTAATCTTGACCTTCCAGACTTGGGAAGAGGAGGTGGTAAACAGACTTTCCTAATTCCTCAATCTTCATCACCAACCTTGGGACACTTTGCTGGAAGACACCTATTTGCTCAGAGATATATTTCAAATTATGCTCAGATCTGTTTTATATAAAGCTATCACTACTGTAATGTCTTCCTTTGTTGTATCTCTCCTAAGCATAATGGGATGGCACAAGAGCTAGGTAACTGTGGACAAATATGGAAAAAAATACCCATGTGAAGAAAAACAAAACAAACACGAGCCTCATGACTTCTAATCACAAACTAATGGTTATGACACATTATCCCAATATTTCCAAATAAATGATTAGCACTATCGATGCAAGACTTAACATATCACACAGGTTCTCCATAAAAGATATGAATGATTTCTATAATAAGTTGATAGTCCTCTTGTGCCTTAGCTTTTGGCTCAGACTGTACATGATTACATCATTTTCTTCTACCTTTTACACCACATATTCATTACTATACATCACACTGAAGAGCAGGAAGGGTATCTCTTGAGAATCAGAGCTACTCAAAAATTCATCAATCCAGAACAATAATAAAGAAGCAAACTGTCAATTCCAGCTTAAGTGGTAGAGTTGGTCTGGAATTTAAGATTGCATAATATTTTATATGAATTGGTTGGTATTCATATGTGGAATAACAAAGTGCTAATTATCAGTGGCTTTCCTACTCTTGATTTAAACAAAGTATATACTGTACTATATATGGTATAAACTGGCTATTGATAGCATACCAGTTTGGTTTTGATGAATAAATACAATATATCACTTACGTGAAAATCACTTATGATGTCTTTGAGTGCAATGGTATGCTAATTTGATGTAATGTATGACAAATAAATGATAATAAAATTAAGGTGAAGCATTCAGCTGAGCTTAGAAACTGGAAAACAATCATACCTCAACATCAACATCTTGGGAACCATGAAAGACACACTTCACAAGGTTTGGTTGAAGTGTTATATTGTAGTGGGTGGGTTTCACATTCTCCGGAAGACGTTCAAATGGCTTTGGTTCAGGCATGGTAGTGGCAAGAAATCTGCAAGACATGTACAATATTATCCATACTATCTCTCAATTAAAAGCACAAAAAAATAATAGTAGCATTACAAATTTCAGAGCAAAAGGTACTTCATAAATGCCTAGCCAACTGTAACTGTAATCAAGTACACTGCAAGATATAAGCCATAGGAATCTGTGTGTGAAAAAGACCAAAGGAATGACAATGTGCCTAATCTGTAACCAAAACTACATATCAGGAGAATTGATAAAATGGTATGCTGTCTGCTGGCAGATATAAGAATTGCAGTCAAGGTAAGATCTTCAAAGAATGCTGATTCCTGATGTTCACAGCCAAAGCCACTCAACCTATTGTCATGGGAGAGAAAAAGCAAAAGCAGTGATAATTTTGTGATGACTTTATTTCCTTTACTACAACTTTATCATTAGATCTACTGACTTTTCTTCTACAGGAAAGGTTTCGATATGTAAACAAAGTCATTCAAATGAATATTCATAGAAAAAAGTTATGGGGGTTAATATCATTAAAAAATATGTAATGCTCCAAATCCTGCTCTGCAGTCATTTACATAATAAGATGCACCTACAACATCAGTAAGCATTTCCCAAAGCTAGCTTTTATACAGAGCTAAGGTAGACTTTCACCTTTCATTCCAGAACCCTTGAAGCATTTTCAATCAAGTCTGTTTTGCACTGATTACTTGGCTGACCAGTGAGGACCAGTGGATCAAACATTAAGTTGCCAACTAGTATTTTGCTGAGTAAGTATTCAAACAGACTGCTACAGATGTAGAGTGTTTGGGTTACGGTGGTATGCAAAGTAAAAGAGTTACAGAGAGTGGTATGGTGAAGGCAGAGTAGGAGATGAAAGCCTTATGTAAGATGAAATATGGCAAGGTAGCTAGGTTTGATGGTACTGCAGTTGAGTTTCTTATGAAAAGGGGTGACTGTGTTGATGACTGGTTGGTAAGGATTTTAAATGTGTGGATAGATCATGGTGAGATGCCTGAGGATTGGTGGAATAAATGTATCATGCCACTGTATTAAGGTAAGGTAAATAAAAATGAGTGTTCAAACTTCAGAGGTAAAATTTTGTTGAGTATACTTGTTAAGGTGTACTGGAGAGTGTTGACTGGGAGGGTGAAAGCATGTCCAGAGTAACAGACTGAGGAGGAGCAATGTGGTTTCAGAAATAGCAGAGGATGTGTGGATCAAGTGTTTGCTTTAAAGAATGTGAGTGAGAAATTCTTAGAGAAACAGATGGATCTGTATGTGGCATTTATGGATCTAGAAAAAGCATATGATGAGGTTGATAGAGATGCCTTGTGGAAGGTCTTAAGAATATGAAGTGAGGGAAGATAGCTGCTAAATGCAGTGAGAAGTTTTTTCATGGGTGTAATGCTAGTGCACGAATGGGAAGAGAGGAGAGTGAATGGTTCCAAGTGGAAGCTGGTCTGTGGCAGAGGAGTGTAATGTCACTATGGTTGCTCAATTTGTTAATGGATGGGGTGGTGTGGGAAATAAATGGGAGAGTCTTGGAGAGAGGGTCAAGTATGCAGTTTGCATGGGATGAGAGGGCCTGGGAAGTGAGTTAGTAGGTGTTGTTTGCTGATGATACAGCACTAGTAGAAGATTTGAGTGAGAAAATGGAGCTGGTGACTGAGTTTGGAAGAATGTGTAATAGGAGGAAGTTGTGAGTAAATGTGAATAAAAGCAAGGTTACTGGTTTTTGCAGGGTTGAGGGACAGGTTAGTTGGGGAGTGAGTCTGAATGGAGAAAACTTAGGGGAAGTGAAGTGTTTTAGTTATCTGGAAGTGGACCCGGCAGCGAAAAGAACCATGGAAGCGGAAATGGGTCACAGGGTGGGGAGGGGGCAAAGGTTCTGGGTGGGCAAAATGGGTATGTTTGAAGGTATAGTAGTCCTAGCAATATTATATGGATGTGAAGCATGGGCTAGTAATGAGCTAATGTGGATGCAGGTGGATTTGTTGAAAATGAAATGTTTGAGGACATTGTGAGGTGTGAGGTGGTTTGACAGAATAAGTAATGAAAGGGTAAGAGAGAGATATGAAAATATAAAAGTATGGTAGAGAGAACTGCAGAGGGACTGATAAAATGGTCCCAACATATGGGGAAAATGTGTTGGGAAAGGTTGATAAAGAGGATATATGCATCAGAAGTGGAGTAAACAAGGAGAATGAGGAGGCTAAAATGAAGACGGAAGGAGGGTGTGAAAAAGATTTTGAGCAATCTGGGCCTGAACATGCCGGAGAGTGAAAGGCATTTCAACTCCGTTAAAAAAATTTAACCCACATTTAATAAGATTGATAAATATGCATTCTGATGAGCCATAACATCAATTCTAATCACACTAAATCCATCGGGGTCACAAAAGAACTCATATTTTCACCACGTTCAAGTCTAGGTTTAAAACAATCTATCAACCTTAAACACCCCAAAACCAAGTGGCTCTGCCCACAGTTCCATAGCCTACCTCAGCTTAATCAAAACGTGGGGCAGAAAATAAGCTACCTAATAAGTATTGTTTAGAACAGTAACGAGTAGCCCACCTTCCCTGCATAATTTGCAAAATAACTACTATGAATATGGCTAGGGCTAACCCTACTAGTTTAACAGCTTTCGTGTGCTACTGCTGTATACAAGGCTAAAGACAAGCAGAATTGAATTTTGACAAGCTCAGACCTCTAAAGCTCTAGACCATGTTTATTTTTTCTGATAAGACAGCGAATTAATCAGCCCCTTTGTTATATGTACTCACGACACTTGCCAGATGCCTTTGGTATTATTGTACAGAGGTACCTAGTGACAGCACTTGGATCCCAATTCTTCTATCAAGGAATAAAGTATCAAAACTGAAAGTGTCCATATCAAGAATGATGTTACCAAAATCGGGGATGAGAACCTGTCATGCCGCCGTTTGACATTTAGCTTATATACCCAGTCTCATTCTGAATACTCCACGAGCAATACATATGCTCTACTTTTGATACTCGTTGTTTCGTAGCAACTCCTTTTTAAATATTACAGGTCATACACTATTCTAACGGTAGTTACTTACACTTTATGTAGACCGGCAACACTATGGACCAGGGAGCAATAGCGAGTATTTCACCGATTCTTTATATTTACCTACGGAGGAAGCAGAGTTTACCAATCAAATACGAGATATATTTAGAGCTAAGTTCTGATTGGACGTTGAAGGCGAGTGACATTCATTCATTCGCTCAGAGGATCTGTCAAGTGAAACAAGAGAAGCGTTTCACTATTTATGCTCCAGATTACACCAAAAATTAAAGTAATGCTCATTAGTCCGTGTTTAGAGAGTTTTTAAAGTGAGGGTTTCAGAGATATATAATTTCCGTTAATCTGAATACATTGGTAATATGTCAACGAGTGACCCATTCAGATTCTGTCGACATGGTAGCCAATGACAATCTTGAGATAACTAAAAGCAATGGATCATCATGATGATCGAACACTTACAGGAATAACAGTCAGAAAAAAATTCTTTATCCATTTGACTTAAAGGACAGACGACAAGACTTCCTTGTCTTTCGTTTATCATAACCGTGTTATCACATCAAAAGACTACTTTCGAAAATAAAAGTACTTTATAACGGTACGCTCCATGCAATGAAAAATTGCAATCTTATTTCACACAAAAAATTACTGAATAAGGACCGTAAATCATAACTAGTGAAGCAATGTAGATTACTTACAAGATTAATTGGAAAGTAACGGAAATGCCAGTCATAATTACGATTATCATTTCACAACTTCGTGTTTCTTTAACTGTTAGTCGTTTGTTCTTGAAAAGATGAGTTTGTTCTGAGTGAAATAAACAAACTTGGTTCAAAAATTAATATCATTCGATACCGTCTAAAAAAAAAAAAGAATGAGAGTAGATACATTATGATTTCACGTTTGTATTTATTTTCAATACATTTCATGATTCACTAGAGGTTACATCAAGAATGTTGGAGAGATGAGTTGGGAAATTTGTAAAGAAATTCTTTGATAGCACGAAAGTGGCGATTGAATGAAAAATAAAGAAAAGCTGATTAAGAGTCGAAAAGTAAAAGCTTAAGAAATGGGGCAAACAAGTGATATAGCTTTTGAGTGCAGTAAATGATTCTTTGTGTGATTTTTATGTTGTACTTTCATGTAATATTTTATAATTCTTAATATTCAATTCTGAAACTTTTACCCTTGAACTGAGCTCCTAGCCATAAAGAATTTCATCTTGTATCATGTATGCACTTTGACAATAAAGACATCTTATCTTATCATATATTATCTTTATGTTCAAAAATTTCCTCGTCGTAGATAGACACACACTTTCATACACATGGCTCTGGCAGGGGTGTCTAAATGTGTGCTTATCTATCAGTACTGTACGAGGAGGGACTTTTTCACACGTGGGGCCCTATCTCTTACACATTCCCTATTATCACACAGCTTCTTACATTTATGTATGCTGTCTACATTAACTATGCCCTCGTTGCTTCCATTCTATTCATCCACCACTCATGATATAAAAAGGTATCCTTTTTGACAATTTTCTTACTTAAATTCGTGGTATGTCCTCTGATCGCTCCATCTTTAAATCTCTCCTTATCCCTAAATTCGCATTATCGATGTCTTATAAACAAATGTGAATAGGTCACCCCTCAGTCTTCTCCCTTCCCAGGTGGTCAAATTTAAAGCCTTTCCCTTCAACCATCTTTGTTGCTCTCTTCTGAAGCTTCCAATATATACTCTTTATGCTTAAGTTTAATAAACAAATGAGAAGCATTATCTAGTTTTTGGTCTTAGGTAGGATATGAAATGCTTGCTATATATTTCCAATCCATTTACTTGAAAACTCTTCTGCTATTTGCCAGAAGACAATTTGGCTCCTTTACTCTACTTCTAGGATGGGAATCTGGCGAAAGGCTAGAGATGGAGTTTACTACAAAGTCCTCGCACACAAAATGCTGAAGCTTATTTCTAGCTAGATAAAAATCATACTAAAGCCTTCTTTCACTTTGTTCCATCCATATTACTTTACATTTACATAGCAGCTTTTGCTTTAACTAACCTTCTCTGCACCACACATCTATATATGGATATCCTTTTGGTGAAAATACATCTTTTTAACAGCAATCTACAAAGTTCTTTACATTCCGTGAATCTTCCCACAATTGTCATTTTGCCCAAGATCCTTTACCTATTTCATTTTATTTCATGCACATCCATTCATGTCAGTCATTCCACAGACATTCTTCTCTGAATCTACTTCACAAAGATTATTCTACATTGGAAGTCATGATTTGGTAATTATAGTCTGAAATGTATTCAATATAAGAATAACTGAAACTTAGATCTAAAGGTAAGATTTTGCTTTCACACCCACAAAACTTAATTCATTTCACACCCTAAGTTACACATGGAGAGATCACTTTCACAGTGAAGGAGAGGGTAATAAAATAAGAGAACTTTCTTTATTTATTTTTTGAGCAGAAACAATTTGCTTTACAACAGTTTGCAAAATGTTTTAAACAACATCTTAATTCTGACAATAATGAGTACAATTCTTGTCAATTAAAATTTCAACTGCTTTAAAAAATTTGCTATTTTATAAAAATAGATATTTAAATTGAAACTTAATCAATGACTTGAAGCCCCCTTCTTGCATCAAAGGAGGTAAAAAATCAATATTAATATAGTAAAATGGCTGTATACATTGCAATGGTCTAAAGATAGAGGAGACCATACATTCATCAGAAAAATCCTAAAGTATAATTGAGAGCACGGCACTATTTCTTGTCTACACTAAACAGGTTAAAGCTATCATTTTGATGCTATATTAGAAATTTGTATCCATCATTATTAATACATACAAGTCAATTACATCATTTTTTCCAACAATATCAATTCTATAATTACCATTTAAACAAACGTGGAATGCTTTTCATTTTATGCATACCTAAACCCCAAGAGCATGACGTGGTTTGTATTTCAGGAAGTTAAATTCTATATTAAGCCAATTACTTAATACTTTTACTAACACTCATATATATATATATATATATATTTTTTT
>JAYMFT010198312.1:0-11726 GCA_038088735.1 Panulirus argus
AGATCTTTCTTCTCATGACCAGGTGCATAAGCACTAATGATCACCCATCTCTCACCATCAACTTTCAGTTTTACCCAAATCAATCTGGAATTTACTTCCTTACGCTCTATCACATACTGCCACAAATCCTCTCTTTTATTCTATATACGATTAACTATTTTAACTTTTTTCACCGTTTGAATCTTGTCGACCCCTAGACATCTATCGACCCCATACGCAGTTCCCTGGACCCCTGGGGGTGTAAAGCGACCACCCTGGGAACCACTAACCTACGTAGCCTAGCCTACCCTACGCCTGAACAAAGTCCTTGCAACTCCTTGCCACATATCACAAGATGATCTTTATTGCCAGAATAAGTTAATGGGTTTCCTAGCTGGTGTGACTCTTTATTACCCTTATTTCCATAGAATATAGAGGTCTGGATACGGTGAGCTGCGTGTTGGGGACTTACCGTCTCTATGTCATGGCGAGATCTCTGCAGGGTTGCCACACTACGATTCAACAAACGCAAGTGAGAGCTGCAAAATGTAATCACTTACTCTCCCAATTGGCAATGTAGCATATCCCCGCGATGATCAACCCTGACGAGGTTTCCAGGTGATGACGCTGCTTCTGATGGCAGACTGGGAAATCTGATGTCCTGTCGTGTTGGGTTCAGCTCCTGCCGGGGTGAGGGTGAAGGGAGGAGGCCGCAAGACGGGCGGCTTCTTCATGGCGAAGGCGTTCACGGACACACGACCGCTGATCCGCCTCAAGTGAAGTATTACACAGAATTCTTGATGTTCGTTAGACCGAATTTCCACCACAAACATGATGTGCTTTCCAACTTTCTCGCGCATATAGAGACTTTACTGTCTCCCGAGTAAAGGCAGAAGCCTCTAACCCTCCAGTGTGTTGCATGTGAACTTGTGATGCCCGTGTTATTCAGACAAAATCCATGGGTTACTGAGAGGATTGTTTTGTTTGGAGCAACACTAGAAAGCTGCTGGTAAGCTTTTGTTCTCCGAAGCAACACCTGATGGATTTTGTGTGGTTTTTGTCGTCCGCAGCAACACCTGGGGGTTACTGTGAGACTTGTGTTGTCAGGAAGAACACCCGGGGGCTGCTGTGAGACTTGTGTTGTCAGGAACAACACCCGGGGGCTGCTGTGAGACTCGTGTTGTCAGGAGGAACACCCGGGGGCTGCTGTGAGACTTGTGTTGTCAGGGGCAACACCCGGGGACGTAATTAAATTGAACCTGACTACCGGGAGCCACCCACACCGTTGGACATGCACCAGCTGAGTGATCCAGCTGTTGTTGAGCTGATCCAAGCGTTAGCCAAGGACAGCTTCAGTAGCAACACAATCTTAATGTCTCAAATATTACAGGTTTCCTAACACTCCATTTTTTGCTAATATTAGCTGATGCGGCACAAGCGCTAATGAAGGCGATCTTATCTACGCTACACACACACACACACACACAAATATATATATATATATATATATATATATATATATATCCTAGCCTAAGCTAGGTACACGATATATCGACTAAGCCAGAGCAAGGAGGAACAGGAGACCTGGGTAGACTGCTAACAACATACGTGACAAGGATTCAGACACGTGTGGATCCAATCCCGGAAGACCCGTGCATACGTCACTGGTCAGTAACGCTGTCCGCTTCACTACGAAGCTCCTTTTCATGTGATGTCATGTGGTCTGTAACACCACAGATTATCATGGTTATAGAAGGAACAGGTAACCGCCATACGCCATTGTCAGTAACACATGAGGTTTTCAACTGTCGTGTGTGCGAAATTCATTGACTCTATTGGCTGGTTCATCATGACGTCATTGGTTGGCTCATCATGACTTCATTGGTTGGCTTATCATGACTTCATTGCAAGAGACGGGATATACCATATCTGTCGTCTCCATTCACCTGTATAATTCTATTTTCCTGTTAACAACAGCGGCGAGTATACTCGAGTTAAGCTCAATAGATATTGCCCGAAACCCTTCCCTTGATGGCTGACTATGCCTCATCAGTAGCGAAGGAAGAGCGCTCAGGATATAATGAATTCCTGTTTATCACACAGCTTAAGGATCCAGCCATTCTCTCCTGCAGGAACGTTTGATAACCTGGCGAGGACATTTCCCTTTTACTGTTGACGCCAGGGATCGTCCGCTGTGGCGACACGTCCTCCCGGCAGCGAACCAAAGGATGCAGTTGTGTACATCTGTTGGATCCGCTGGGGACAACAAACGTGGACCTCCCTGCCGTAGTGGGCTAGCCTGCCGCAGCTGCTCTGGATTAGCGTCTGCAGTGCGTGTGTGTGACAGACGACCTGTGTAATGAACGGAGGCTGAGGATGCTTCTATAGAGACCTAGTCATGAACCACCGCAGGAGAGCCAGTCAGTAGTATTGTATGTTACGCAAGATCTGTCCACAGAACCAAGAGAGGTACCGGTCCCATCCTGCTGTAATGACAATCTAAATCCTGTTATGTGACTTGTGTTTGCATCACCCGGCAAATAATACAAAGAAGTCAGTGAAAGTATTACTTGTTGATGATAAGATTATCCACACGTAGTTTCTTTAACAATCAGATTTTTCAAATTTACTTTAGATGCATCTAACGCGAGAAACAAAATTCATTTTGTATCGTGCTTGACGACCAGATGATCTATGTGTGTGCTGTCCGACAAAAAGGTGGTCAGCTATCTGGCAGTCGGATAACTCAGGTGCACCACACCCAGAATCAGATACTCCAAGCGTACCGTCCTTGGCAGTTAGGTGATCAGAGATCAAAAGTTACCTTTGTATGTGATTCACATCATGCTGACTCCCCTTACAGTGAGATCACTCAGGTGTACCGTACCTGGTAATTAGATATGCGTTCACCTGCCATCACCCACGTGCACCAGACTCGACGAGTCGCTTACCTGAGAAGATGGAAGCGAGGGCGGCGATGGTGAAGGAGAGGATGACTCCCGGACCAGCCACGTTCTTGGCCACCATGCCAGCCACTAGGTACATGCCCGTGCCCACGCATGACCCCACTCCCAGGGAGGTCAGGTCAAGTGTCGTGAGGACCTTCTTCAGCTTGGTGTTGCAGGCGTCATCGTCCTGGAGGCGGGCGGGGTCCTTGGTGCGGATGAGCTTACCGAAGAGGAGGTAACCCTCCTGCCGTAGCCTCTCGCGGTCCAGCGCCACCATCTGTCAACACACGGAGGTCATCGTCAGTCGCTGGTCAGTACCTGCAGCAGCTGATGACGTCACACGTCGCTTAGTGAAACTGATTTCTACAAAGAAATGATAATTCAATAACATTGTTAAGCTGGAATGAGAACTATGTTATGTAAATTCGAAGCAATGTAGTCATGAGGAAGGAAAAATATTCCTCACAGATGCCTCGTCCCAGAGTGTTTGGACTTGCTGAAGTAAGCATTGGTCGTGGAGGTGGGTGTTAGTAGGTAACTTGAGAACGTGGAGTGAAGAGGAAACACCATGAAGAATGCTGTAGTGTGTTCTGGTCCTGAGCACGATGATACACGGAACCATGAGGGACAGTGGTTATGTAGGAGGCCATGAGTGGCACACCAGTGAGCAACACCATCACAAAACACACACACACATTCAGTCTGCCGGGTGTACGTATATTAGTAAGGGACAAAAAATACGTATCCAGCCAACAATCATTCCTAATCTGTATACCAACACCATACATCTATACTACGATCCCCCATTTCCGGACTCTACCGCCCCTGTGCTCTTCCCCTCCTAACCATCAGCTGAGAAAAGACAAATCACTCGCGAGCGGTGTTGTCTGGACCGGGCCACACACACACACACACCCCAACACTTGACACTTGACAAAGTGCCTCATACAGAGTAATAAACAGCGGTCGCTCTCTTCTCCTGATGAAACTATGTTCCAACGACCAGAGTTGTGGTAGACAGTAAGTGTGTGTGTGTGGGTGTGTGTGTGTGTGTGTGTGTGTGTATGGGCGCTTCTGGGCCAGCTCTACAAGGCCACACGTGCGGACCAGAGGCTAGCTATGCCAGACCCTACGTGCGAACAAGGGTCCAGCAGCTGCCATCGCTGGTTATATCAGTAGCCAGAAACAAGCTGGTCTCGAGACAAGCCTTCTGACAGTGACGGCCGTAACACTGCCTCAGAGGCCGCCGGAAGATATCCAGGTGACTGACTAACGCTCAACGTCGAGTTGCTAAGCATCATATGGTTTAATATAGGTTTATTTTTGGTTTACCCAGCAGACGTGAGGCCAGTTAATCGTAAGCTTTAAAACCCTCCCTTGACACTGGCTATGAGCCACTGTCCTGAGGCTTCAGCACAGACTTGCTTCCGAAGACACCTAATGATCTCCTCGCCGCCCTCCACATTACTCCCTCTACCCAAGAACATTCCACCAGCGCCTCCACCTGCACCACCACGCCTCGCCCTCCCACGGCTCGTCAGTGCTCGTGAAAGCATTGGCGTTTAACTATGCCCGGGATCAATGTGGTATTCCCTGGTAACTGGGCCCATGGCACCTATTGATTCTTTCAGATTTATGATGATGGGACCACTGTGTACACTGCTTCCCACTTTATATTATGCAGCAGCTCCTCCACTCCCACCAAGAATATACACGGAATTGAAGGGGAATTTGGCTGGAGGTGACGAGCAAAGCTTTATGTCTCGGATTAAGAGTCTAGTGTATTTTTCACAGTGTACTGGAGATGATTACAGCATTAGTTCATTTATGAATGTTTCATCACCAGTGTGTGTGTGTGTGTGTGTAGGTGCAAGTGACACATGCCTGAGTGTTTGTCAGCGTGCAGGTGTGTATAACACTTGGGAAGGAGCTTGTCAGCTCAGGTCCCGTATGTAAACTCACCCTTCCTTCCTCCCTGAGTCATGCATCACTTCTGGTACGTTCCACTGGTTCTGCTGACACGTTCTACAAATACGCTTAATTTACGCAACATTTTGCGCTAGATGTATGACTTGCAAAGATTTATTCGTGCAATTATTTCGAATATTTTCCAGTTTTTTATGGACGAACTAGCAAGGTTCACTTGTATGTATTCTCATGTCATCAGCAAGTTATGATGGAACCAATGAAAACTGGAACAAGAAATTCCTAACTCAAGTCAGTGACATATGCCAAACGAGTCGCCAGAAGCTGAAGGGGGTCTCAGGGTGCAGAGGAATCGAGGCAAATCCAGCAGTGACATTCTAGGGTGAAGTTGGCGATGTTGAACAAGAGCAATGGTCTCTTGGACTCTGCCGGCAGTGTCATGAAGGCTTATCTAGCACAAAGATGCCGCTCAAGCCAACACCTGGTCGTCAGTTCACTAGGCCCTGAGTGGCCCAGGAGGTACAGATTAATCACTGGGCCACACATGCAGTGAGAGCGTGGATTGTCCTAGAATTATCTGGGACATTTTAAGATGGGCTTCCTTTTCTCGATTAGTTCTTATAACATGACGTTGATGGCGCTGATGATCGTGGCAAACGTTAGGCAGAAAGCCCAGGAAACAAAACTTCATCTTAATTCTTTTAGATGCTCCGTCCGATGCAGATGGGCAGGAGTGTTGCCCAGCTAGCGGGTCTACGGACGGTGACAGAGGTGACTGTGCTGGGCTCAGGATTAGCATGAGGAATCTCACCGAGAGCGAGAGGACCTGCACATCGCAGGTCATAAGGAAGGGCTCCTGGCTTGTGCCTGTGATTCAGCGGCAGACGACGCCTCACCATCCTCACACAGAGGGCGTTGTGGAAATATTGAGTAATACACTAAACACCTGGCTGCAGGGACTGGTGTATTGTACGTTTCAGCACGATCTTTGTCTACCATGAAGCGAAGTAAGAAAGCTGGTATTTTCTCCCTCTCAGGTGCTGTACTGCTGGACAGGTCGAGGGACTCTGATGGTCTCCAAGGAAATAAAGACTGAGGAGGTGGAGCCTCCAGGTTTAGACAACTCGTGAAGAGACTAATACCAACTGAACTACCTGCAGGGGATGAGTAAGCTGGTCCATGTGCAGCTTCGAGGTGGGTAGCAAAATTCTGATCCTGCTTCTCACCTCCCATGATGAACACCTACGTCAGTGGACGGACCCTTCCCAGTGGCAGGCAAGACCACACACAGCAATTAGAGATGGACATGGTGAACAAAGAGAGATTATTATTATAATTATCTCTTTTTCATAATAACGTCTTTAAAGTCTGGAAGACAGATGAGTTCAACGACGACGACAGACTCATGGCCGAAATGAGCCGTTTCATCGATGGATCAGTTCGAAGGAGGAGCGTTTGGCCACCTGTACAGCGGACGTGAGTGCTCAGTAGACGAGGCAGGTGGTCAGGTGGTATAGGAGTTGAACGACCAGCAGTATGGGGCGGTCTTTCATAAGCAGACACCAGAATATCATCACAGAGGATGTCTGGAGATTTGATCTGGCTCCGTGACGGACTGCCCTGGGAAAGCGGGAGCCATGTCCCGTGTCCATAGATGGTGAAGTTCTGGGTTACTGGGACGTTGCAAATCTTCGTAATGCTCAGAGATTTCTTTCTAACGCTCATTAGATGACCTGGATATGCATGGACTACCGTTGGCTGAAACACGTCCAGGCGCTGCGCGTAGAGCCCATCCTAACAGTTGACGAGAGAGACTAGAACATATCTAAATAAAAATCATTCTTAGAAATGAAGCACCCAAGGAATACTTGTAGATATGATTATACGCAAAAGTCAAATTATTTTATCTCGAAGGAAAGGCTTTGGCCCAGGGAATAGGACGGTGTCAGCGCTCTCCATTTTATCCCCGGGGATACAGAAGCTGCTGAATGGAGTCCTTTACGAAAGGAAAAGTGACCCAGGTCCGGAGAACTCTGCTCTCTTCCATTTTCAAAATGACGTTCGATAAAATGACGCAGGTACTTTGTTTTATCCATTTGGTTCGGGAAGTATCCCTGGGTATAGAGATGCTTCGCTGGATATAGGGAAGTATCCCTGGGGATAGAGGTGCTCCGCTGGAGATAAGGTAGTATCCCTGGGGATAGGGAAGTATCCCTTGGGATAGAGAAGTATCCCTGGAGATAGGGAAGCATCCCTGGGGATAAGAGAGTATCCCTGGGGATAGAGATGCTTCGCTGGAGATAGGGTAGTACCCCTGGGGATAGGGAAGTATCCCTGGAGATAGGGAAATATCCCTGGGGATAGAGAACTATCTCCAGAGATAAGAGAGTATCCCTGGGGCTAAGAGAGAGTCCCTGGGGATAGGGGAGTATCCCTTGGATATGAGAATATCTCTGGGGGTAGGGGGTATCCTTAGGGATAGGGTAGGACGAGTTCAACCCACGTATCCCCCGTAGGTCGTGGAGAGTGACTAAGAAGGGGGGAAGCAGGAGCTGGAATTCCCCCCCCCCCTTACGCATTAACATTTAGAAAGGGGAAACAGTGGAAGGAGCCAAGCAAGGATTATTCTTCGACGGAGCAGTCTTCTATTTCTGGCGCTACCTCGCTGTGGCGGGAAAGAGCAATCAATTACAAGGAAGACTGTAATATTAAATCTGACAATTGCATTCGTGGCGGTGGAGAAAAGGGTTTTCAGGATACAAACAACACCAGCAGCATTGTTTTATCTGAAGGAAATATCGCAAACAGAATCTTTGCCAGAGTCCCCAGCCATCTAGAAACATGAGACGCAGTGAGGTCGAAGCAGTGATGCACGGTTGTGGTCGACTGGGCTCCCTGCTAACGCCACCCTCATTTGCTAGTTCCTTCACCCAGTAGTGGTATATACCTGTCCACAGCTGTTGCTTCTCTCAGTTAGGTACCAATTAGATCCCTTACACAGCAGTGGTAGGTATCTGCCCACACCTGCTGGTTCCCTCACCCGGTAATGATGGGTACCTATCAACACCTGCTTGTTCCCTCACCCAGCAATGGTAGGTACATTCTTCATACCTGCTGGTTTCCTCACCCAGCACTAGTTGGTACCTGCCCACACCTGCTGGTTCCCTCATTAACAGCAGTAGGTACCTTCCTATACCTGCTGGGTCCCACAGCTGCTAGTTCCCTCAATCAGCATTTATTGTTATATGTGTACCACTGTCCAGTAGTAGTTGGTACTCAAATGTGATCGGACTTTTGCGTAGACTTTTTTTTAAACGTTGAAGGCTACAGTCACGGCCAAAAGTAAACATTAAGGTCGGGCTTTAATTGAAATATAGACAGGATTATGAAAGGGAAAAAGAATAGACAAGGAATTCAGGAAGAGATGAAAAATCGTCTTTAAAATGCTCTAGGTCATAATTATTGGGATGACATAAGAGAGTAGAGAGTTCCAAAGCTTCGACGTGTAGGGAAAGAAACAGTTATCAAAACGGCCCAACGTAGAGTTACCAGCTGCCACACAGCAATCATGCGACGCAGCAACTTGCCGAGTATTGCGTGGTCCAGCTAGTGATGCGGGTACACAAGCAGCCAGCTCTTGGAAGCAAAAACCAAAGTAATACCTATAGAAGAGGGAAAGTGAACCAACGTTGCGGCGTTAGGCAAAACGGTTTAAGTTTTAAAGTTAGCCTAAGAGAGTTGATAAGTCGGGTCGCTTTCGAATCAACTCTATCAAGTAAGGAAACAGAGCTAAAACCATCCTAGATGTGAGAACAGTACTCCATACAGGGACGGATCAATCCTTTGTAGTAATAAGAACAACTGTTCAGAAGAAAAGGAATTTCGACATCTAAAAAAGACTCCCAGTTTCCAAAGGCAGACTTAGCTATTCCCGTAACGTGGGGTTTCCAAGATAGGGGCGATGTTACAGTACTACCAAGTATGTTAACTGAACAAGGAATAAAGTTAAAGAAACGTCGAAGGAGAAAGAAAGGTTGAAAGAAATTTTTGACAGAGGGATGGGCAGAAAACGGGTCTCGGAGGCATTAAGCCTAACCAGGTTTCGTCCATCCCACTGAGATATCATGTCCAAGTCTGAGTTTGAGGAAATTGTGTCGAGACAAGATGCAGATCGAGTGAAAGAAAGAATAGAATTGGAGGATGTGGGGTGATGCAGTGTTGAGTCGTCAGTATGAGACTGCATTTAGTTATGTATGGAAGAAAGGAAATTACTGATAAAGTAGAGAATAAGTGTAGGAGATAAGACAGACACCGCTGTTGGTGGAGAAAAGGGTAGAGGCCAATCCATCAACAACCTTGGAGATATATCGGCCAGATAGGACGCTAGACATGAGGGAGCAAAGTAAAGAGGGGGAATCAAAACAGGTGAGACCCCGATGCCACACCCTGCCAAAAGCTTTGGATATATCTAGGGTAACTACATACGATTCCCCAGAATCTTTCAGGGACATTAGTAAGATAGGAATCTCGCTTTACGAAAGTCTTACTCGAGATGAGAGAGAAGACTGTGAGATTTATGATCTAAGGATATGGGAGTTGAAGAGGAATTCAGAGACTAGAAATGGAAGATATCAAAGCAACAGGATGATAGTTAGAGGGGTCAGAACGGTCACCCTTCTTAGGGATGGGATGAATCAAAGTATTTTTCCAAGGAGAAGGAAAAGTTTTAGTTTTTAAACAAAAACGAAACAGACGAGCCAGCAAAGATGCAAATTCAGAGGCACACTCTTTCAGTCACGGGAATGGATGCCATCAGGACGATATGTCTTGCTTTTCTCCAGAGAGAAAAGTGCTTTTCGGGCAATTCGAAAAGAGATTACGGGAAGCAGCATAGGATTAGCAAGAGGAGCAATGGGGGGTGAAGGAATGTTAGAGTCATCCAAGGTGGAGTCAGAGGAGAAACGGGAGCCAGGGAGAGACAGCTATAGTACCGTCAGGACGGAAAAGTAAAAGAAAAGGTGGATCGACAGAAGTTGTTGGAAATGCCCTTAGCTAAAGACCAGAAAGATCTATCAGTGGAAGACGAGGAGAGGTCATCCCTTTTCCTTTGAATAAAAGAGCGCCTTACCTCACGGACAACGTACTTGCAGTGATTACGGGCACTGATAAATTCTGAACGGGAGTAAGAGGAATAAAAGTTTTCCCAAGCCTGATATGCCTGACCCCTTGCCTGAATGGCTTCAGAACAGGAACGGTTGAACCATGGACTGGATGAAGAGGTCGTCTAGGAGGAAGAGGAGATGAATGCTTCCATTCCCTCAGCAATAACCTCTGCTGTGCGTTTGGCGGAGACAGAAGCATCACCACATAAGTGCAATGATTTATCTAAGGAAAGTCAGAAAAGGATTTTCGTAAGTTTTTCCAATCGGCTTTGTTGAGATGCCAATATCTACGCTTAGAAGGGGCTGCTGGAGGGAGAAGTGCCGTTAAAATAGATACATCTATGAGACTGTGTGCTGATGAACTAATTGGAAATGAGATTCTGTATTTACAGCGTGAAGGATTAGAAATGAAAAACAGATCCAGAATATCAGGAGAGTTGTCACAGTGGTCAGGAATATGAGTAGGGTGGGAGATAATTTGCTTCAAATCACAAAAAATGGAGAACGTGAGGGTTTCAATCCCCCACCACCCGTATTGGAGGAATTCAATCGTTCCCTTTGGTGAACGTGGAATTCCCCTAGGTAGAGGATTTCGGCTTGCGAGAGAGAGAGAGGATGCCACAGGAATTTAGATGGCCGAAGAAAATTAAAAAAGTTATAGAATTATGAATCAATAGACGAAACAGAGGAAAAATCTGGTAGTTGGGAGACAAACCTTGAGCCACATAACATCAGAGTTCGGGAACTCAAAGTCCTCGAGAAGTGCAACAAGCGTTTTGATGTTGGAATAAGCACAGATACCACCTTTGAACCGGAATTGTGAGTGAAGGTTATAGTTGGATATGAAAATGGAGCGAGTGAGATATTAGGAGAGGTACTAGACAGATGGTGTTCAACATAAAATAAGTTACTAGGGAACCACGAATGCTGGTATGGTGAATAAGAAAAGAAGCAGGTCTATCAAAGAGGGAGAGGTCGTGAGAGGGGGCAGTATTACTACTGCTAGGACCCTCCTTTTCATTAATAGGCAGTAGGGTTAGGCGGGAACCCGGAGATTCCTAGCACCTTATGATGCTGGGGACTAGGCGGCAAAGGTTTGTTGGACTCAGTCGCTTGGACCATTCTGTGTTGCTTTTTCAATCCTGTCGTCTGGTCTCGAGGGTCCACTTTGTGAGTGGACGTAGTTCTAAAACACTCCTCTTAAACATCCATACACTATGGACGCAGTTCACATGAACAATATTAATGATGCGAATGAACGTGGGTGAATGTGGACGTTGGCTAATGTGACTTGCCAGCACGGAAAATAATCACAGTTAAAGGCATAGTGATCATAAGACCTAGTTCTGACTGAAAAGGAATTAGAGGTTAAGAGGGATACATGAAACAGTTCTCTCTTATTTTACAGGTATTCGTGTTTGAAAGTCACATGTCAGTGCTAAGAAAGGTTTGTGTACGACCGTCCTGAGTAATGTAATGCCGTCGCAAGTGGAGGGGCCGGGATTTGCCAAAATAAAGATAACCATACCTTTACATAGGTTATGTATTCCTTATTATATTTTGGGATAGGTTTTGCTCAGTGTTGAAATGGTTTGGACATTTGGAACGAATGAGTGAGGCAAGCTTGACAAAGAATATATGTGTCAAAGGTGGAGGGAACAAGGAGAAGCGGGAGACCAAATTGGAGGTGGAAGGATGGAGTGAAAGGGAT